>JAOXOE010028088.1:0-16853 GCA_028565055.1 Phoeniculus purpureus | reverse complement strand
GGTGGCTGGTGGCCGGGGTGGGGAGGACTGACGGCAGCAGGGAAGTGACGGGAGACCGAGCTGGGTTTTACGGTCCGAGGACGTCGCCCCTCTCAGCTGCCCCCGGCCCCAGTACGGGGACAGAAACGGGATTCCCGGGCTGCTCAGCTGTCGGCTGCACTTGTGCCGCCGGCTCGGGCGCGGGATGCAGAGGGCGGATGCAGGGGGCTCCGGAGAGGAGGCTGGAGAAGATGCTCCGCCCGTCAGAGGCTGAGGGAGTCCGCAGCCGGGCGTTCGGTCGGGTCCGTGTGGCCCGGTCGGAGTCGCTGCGCTGCTCGGGAAGGGAGGAGGTGGTACGAAGCATCTCGCAGCTGCTCCCTTTGGGCAGGGCTGGGTGACGGCCAGCATCAGTGTCTGCATCGCTGTGCGGCTCCGTGCGGATGCTGGAAGGAGGCTGATGCCAGCCGGGGGGAGGGCTGTTAAGGTGGATTAGATGGGCGAGAGGTGCAGGGCCCCTTCTGCGACCCCTCTGTCCCTCGCCGGTGCACACCCGCACCTGAGTAGTCCTGAAGTAGCTGAAGTCTGGTTTGAGCAGCTCAGCCACCACGTTCTTCCACTACAGGAAGCCAAAAGGCACCCAGATGCGTCCAGTTCGTGGGGGAGGAACAAGGGACGGCTCTCGTAAAATCGGAGCGGTGCGGCCGTCTAGGGCCGCAGAGGTGTGACCGCGCTCGGAGCCGAGATGCGCCCTGGCAGGCTGCAGGGAGGGGCTGTGCCCCCTGGGAGCAAGGGTGGCAAAGCGCCGCCTTTCTCCTGCCAGCGGCCCTGCGTCGTCCTTTACCCCCTATTCTTGTCGCCCCGCACAGAAGCGTCAGGGCCAGCCTCTCCCTTTCTGATCCGCTGGCCGGCATCGCCGGCGGCTCAGGGTGACGATGACACCGCAGACACGCAGGGCTCCGCTTTCACAGGCGGGCTCGGTACCTCTTAGCGCTGCCACCCGCAAACCTTCTGGCACGAACGGGAACCGTGCCAGCGCCGGAGCGCGTCGGAGCCTTCCAGGGCAGGGTCTGTTGTCTCCGGGGCCCAGAGCGGAGCCGGAGCAGGTTTGGCACAGAGCAGGGAACGTGACCGTGACTGCGTCAGACACCGCTGCTGTGGATGAAAAGGGGGAGAAGGAGAGGCGGAGGGGCAGACCTGGTTGACTGGCAGGGGAGCAGGGAAAGGGAGCCGGCGCTGACGGTGACAAAAGCTTTCCTAGCAGAGCAGAGAGGGGGCCCCGAGCGATCGCGGTGGGACTGTCTGCGATGTAGGGAGGGGACGAAGGAGGGAGCTGGACCCGTTTATCACGGTGAGCTCGGAGGGGAGGAGCGTGGCTGCTGCACACTCGCACACGCAGGAGCACACGCACACACACACACACACTGCGGCAAATTCTGCAGCTGGTGCCTGCTGGCTTATGACTGCAGAAAAAACAAGCTCCAGTTCAAACTCTCTGATCTCAGAGACGAGGCTGTTTCTGTTCCAAGTAGCTCTGGTTCCACTGATAAAAGCCCTGCAGGCTGGGCACTGCTCCAGATGACAGGGATTCTCTTTGCTCTGGTGGGACAGGGGGCCTTTGGCTGTGCAAGGTCAGTACCCTCCCTGTCTCCTGGGTGGCTGCATCCAGACGGCACGCGTGTCCTTGTGCTTCCTCGGCAGGGAGCTGCTGTGCACAGGACCTCGTTTCCCTCCCTCCTTTCCGTCTCCCTCTCTTTCCCGCAGCCCAGCAAGGCCAGGCTGCTAGATGCTCTGCCCTGCTCGCGTTCGGCAGGCGTGAAGCTCTGCGGTAGTTTCTTTCCTGACTAAACACTGCGTGCGCCGCCGTGTCCGTTTGCCACTCCTCTTCGTGCCCCGGTCGCGTCCCCAGCAGATGCGGTGCTACAGGGCCCATGGACCTGAGGGCAGGGGTGCGGCCAGCAGCAGCCGGCAGAGGCTCTCTGGTGCAAGCCAGGAGGGGCAGCGCGGCCCATTCAGGGCAGCGTGGCTGGACACGAAGGGTGGACAAGACCTTCTGCAGGACGTGGTCGTGTGCCCTTCCTGTGTGTCTGTCCGGGGTAACACTTGGGATGGCTGCTCCTCGCCGAGGGAGAAGCAGCTGAGAGCCGCATAAGGATCCGGTGACAGACCTTTGCGATGGGTATCTGAGTCCAGGGGTCCTAGTGGGTGCTGCCTCTGGCCACTAGTCCACCGTCAGCTGTGCTGCAGACATTGCTGGAGGGAGGCACCTGCAGGCCTGTGAAGGGGCGTGCCTGGGGAGCCCGGTTAGCCCACAGGGTTCTGCAGAGGTGGCCGGCTCAGGATGAAGGGTGGATCTGCTGGCAGGTACACAAGAGTTCTTGGGGAGGAGAGGAGGTGACAGAGACTGTCCGTCAGCCCAGTGACTGTGAGGGAGCAGAGGGACCAGGCTGCGGGTGAATGAATAAATAAATAAATAAGTAAATGCTCAGAGATTCTGCTGGGGGAAACTTAGAGAAACGGAACAAGAGGCTTTCTTCTTCTTTCCCCTAAAAACTCCTGAGTCAGCTGCAGGGCCATGTGTGTCTGGACTCGAGCACAAGGCTTGTAGCTCCTTTGGATCTCACTTTTCAGCTTGTGTAGGTTTTCCTGTGTCCCCCCAGATGCGCTGGGCTGGGTTGTAAGAGCTCCTCTTGCAAATGCTTGTGCTGGTCTGACAGTTTCTGCTGGTGCTGTGAGAACTGCCGAGTCAGCAGAGGAGGGCGCCCTGACCCAGTGCCTTCGCTGGGACAGAATACGTTCTGTTTGACCGGCCACCTGGGCAGTCTCCACTGGCCCACCAGCTGCCCCACGGTGCCCTTCCGTCTGCAGGCGCGCTGCCGCGGGAGCAGCTGCCAGGCAGGACTCGGGACGTGGCGGGGGGCTGCAGGATTGTGGAGGGAGCCAGGATTAGTGGGGGACGGGCATGCAAAGGGCAGCCGCCGTCAGTTCGGTGCTGAGCTCCGTGGCTGGGTTCCACCGTTGGTTCGCATGGAAGATGTGGAGATGAATGGCCCCGTGTGCTGAGCAGTGCCCGCCGACCAGTTCTCCAGGGTCTCAAAGGCAGCACTCACGGAGACACCGAGCCGAGTGTCCGGCACGCCAGGAGGTCTCTGCCCTTGAGGGCTCTGGTCGCAGAGGAGCGCCAGCGTCCTTGGGCAGCCGGTACCTGGCTCTCCTGAGAGAGGCCCCGGCGTCCTGCCGGGCTGACCTCTCCACTGCACAGGGTGGCACCGGGAGTTGTTTTTATGGGGAGTTGCTCGGGCTCACCTCTGCCTCGGAAGAGCATCGTTGTCCCGGGTTTTGAGGAGCTCTGAGCCTTCAGGGCTCTGAGGGTGCAGCGGGAGCCCCTGTTCAGGGACCCGCAGCAAACCGCAGCTGGGGTCCCACGGGCAAGGAGGACGCGAAACACGAGCCGGTTTCCAAAGGGGCCATCTACAAACCTGCCGGGGCTGGGTGGGGAGGGCACCGGGTAGGAAGGGTCTTGTTTGCCTTTTGGGCATCTAGCTGGGGACGTTGAGAAGTTACAGGGCCAGGACCTCGGTGCAGGAGGCGCTGCCCGCGGCTCAGTCCGTGTGAGCGCGGGCGCTGTGTTGCGGCCAAAGGGTGTGGGGCCGGCTGAAGACTGCGGGGTCTCTCGTGGCTGGTCCTGCACCTGGCAAACTAGGCAGCGGTGCTCGTCTGACCCACTGAGGTGGCTCGGGGCCGGGGCCTCCTGTGGGAGCAGCAGCTGGCGAGCGGTGAGGAGCAGTAGCTTCCCGCAGTAGGTGCAGCTGGTCCAGCGAACGTCTGTGCCTTCAGCGGGTGGCTCTGAGATGGCCGAGCGATCAGAGTCAGGGTTCCCTCCGCTCTCTGCGCTCAGCTCGGTGCTCCTGTGTCCCTTGCGGCTGCCCTCCCAGCGCCCCCAGATAGGCACGAGGTCTCCCGGTGCCCGCTCGCCAGGCTGTGCTCCCAGGGTGAAGAGTCTCCCGGGCCGGCGTGGTGCTGCCGGTGGAACCCAGCTCCTCGCGCGCACGCACCAGGGTCCTTTCCTGTTCCAGCGCCCCGGGCTTCCCCTTCTTTTCCCGGGGCGGTTTTAACTCCCTCCCCGTGCGCCCTGCGGGATTTTAACCCGCAGCCTGTCCGGCGGCTGCTGGAGCTCCCAGCACAGCAGAGAGCTCTGGTGCCGCTTGCCCTTCGGCTCCCAGCTGGTCTTCGTGCCCTCGCTGCACGGACACCTCCGGCTCGCCAGGATGCAGGGGCTTCCCCCGGCTCAGAGACGGTCCGCCCGAGGACGTTGCAGAGGAGGCCGATCCTTCAGATCTAGCGGCTGAGGCAGAGGCAGAGGTTGGCCCTCTTCGGCAGAGAGTCTGAGGCTTGCAGGTGCGAAGTGCAGGAATAAGTCCCTGCTGTGGGCTCCTCCGGGCCACAGAGGCAGAACCCTGGCTGGGGACACAGACGCTGCCTGAGGCCGATTCCTCCTCCTCCTCGGCTCTGAGCCCTGCGGGAGCGCCGGCGCCCGGAGCGCTCCCAGCAGCGCCTCTGTTGGGAGTAGCTGGGCTCGGGGCTAGTCCTGGTCCCTTGCGGGCACAGGCTGAGGCAGGAGGCGGCGGGACGGTCCTTGCCGCTGAGCCCTCCCCGCGCGCTGCCTGTGCCCTTCGCTCCGCTCGCCCCTGGAAGCGTTCTGCGGGCGGCTTGCGCCCGGCTCCGTCCCAGTCCTTCCCTTGAGTCGCCGACGCAAGGACGCCGCCCTGCGCGGAGGGCGACGCCGGCCCAAGGGTGCCCCTCGTGCGCCCTGCGCCCCGGGCGAAGCGCTCCTTCCCCTCGCCGGAGGGCGCAGGCAGCCGCTGCACGCTCTGCAGGGGGGCGCCGCGCGTGGGGCTGCCGCGCGCGCCCCCGTGCCCCGGGGGTCCCGTCGGGCTGCGGCTCAGGACAGGGTGGCAGCTGGCTCCAGCTCCCCTCAGCCAGGGCGGGGGCTGGTGCTGCCACCTTGTAGCCTCTGGTTTGTCTCGTGAGGGTCGAGCCGAGCGCGGCACAGCCACGTGTGGCAGCTGCTGCTGCTCGCCAGGGCCAGACCTCTGCAGGTGCCCGGCGCGAGGCAACGAGAAGGCAATGAGACCTCTGTCAGATTCCAGTTTCCCAGGCCCTTTCCAGTCTGGAGCCCACCGCAAACCCCGCGCGCTGCCCAGAATCTCTGCCAGCCACCCCTCTGCGGGGGGTTTCTTCTTGAATTGGTGTTTAAGGGCTGTCCTGAGCAGGGGCTGGGCGTGGGTCTTCCTGACGCTGCTCTGTAGCCCACCCCAGTGCCCAGTGCTGGTGATCTGGTTGCCCGCAGGCTCCCCACACTTCTGCCCGCAGCGCTGGAGTCACCCAGCACATCTCAAGGGCCGATACCTACTTGTGGCCCTTCGTAACAGGTCAGGGCTGCGACTGCTGCAGGACAGTGAGGGTGGCCAGGCGCAGAGCAGCTCAGGTCTGTCACTGAGCGGTGAATGTGCGGTTGCTGGCTTGTGAGCTGCCTGCCAGGGCAACTGCGGTGTTTATCACTTGAGCCCATCTGATGGGCTGGCAGGGCTTCCACTTCTGCACTGGCCTGAGCTGGTCCCACCAGCTGTCTGCTCTTCAGTTTGCACGCAGCAGGAGGCAGCTCCCTCGTCCTCCATGGGCCCTTCAGGTGCTGCGCAGAGGACGTTGCTTCCAGGACACGCAGGTAGCCCGGCTCCCTCCCTCAGGGCTTCCTTGCTCCTGGGGACGTTGCTGCAGGAGGTGAGGAGGTGCCTTTGCACGGGCAGGGTGAGAGGCAGGGCCGTGCTCAGAACTATGTGCAGGACCCTTCCTCCCTCTCCTGTGGGCTCTGTGGTCCCTCTGCCGGAGCTGGCGCTGGCACTGGAGCTGGCGCTGGCTGTGCTGGGTACAGCCCTGGGCCGCTCGTGAATGGCCGTGCTGTTCCACTGGCTCTGAATGGGCACCGCGCGGAGCCGGATCCTTTCTCTCTCGCTGGCACCGAGGAGGCTGCAGTCAGAGGCTGCTCAGCCCCGGGGTGAAAGGGTCAGCGCCACCTCAGCGTCATGGTGTCACTCCAGCACGAAGGACACGGCAGCCTAGCAGCTGGCGCCAGCTCGCACTGATGCTGCAGGGGCTTGCCCACAGAGCGCTCCTGTGGCCCGGCCGCCCTCCTAGAGGGGCTTTCCTCGGGCGGACGTCAGGAGGACGTGCGATGCCAGGCGCAGCACTTGCTGAAGTGCAGCGCAGGGCGCTGAACCGCAGCCCGCCTCGGCTCGGCTCGTCACACCAGCAGTGCTGGCCCCACGAGATCTGCTCCGAGCAGTGCGTGGGCAGTCAGAGGGTGGGAGAGCTGTTGTGTCCTCACTGTGGCACCTCGGAGCGTGTCGCGGCCCTTACGCTGGTGCTTTCCGTCAGCGCTGCCGGCGTTGGCTCCGCCGGCAGGTCTTGGCCTGGTAGGGCCAAATAATTTGGAGGCAAGAGAGGGACACGTGGGGAAGGCCAGGGACGTGAAGGGTAGAGAAGGCTCCCTGCATGGGGAGTGGGCTGGCCTCTCTGCAGCCTGTTGCACGGCCTCCAGCCTCTGTGGAGCCATGTCCTGAGGGCTCTGCAGCCCCGCGTCTGCAGCCTGCTGTGAGAATCGTGCGAACAGGGAGAGATCCCCTGGAGCCTTCTGCTTTCCAGGCTGCACAGGCCCTCGTGTCACCAGGGAGGCGCCGGTCCCTGCGGCGTCTCCGTGGCCCCAGCGGTCACCGCACCGCGACGTGCGGCCAGAGCACCGCGACTGACTTCAGCGCAGCCTCTCCCTCGCAGAACTGCTCACCAGTGGCCCAGGCAGCCGCGTTTCACAAGAGGAGACCCCAGGCACCGCCACGCTGACACTCGGTGTCTGATGTCAGCACGAGGAGCTGTGGCCACGGTCCTTCTGTTCACCCCGTTGACCCCTGAGGTTTGATGTTCTGAAAGAGTGAAGCGAAGGGCAAGCAGCAGCTCCTGCAGCCGTCCTTGCCAGCCCTCTGGAGCTGCACTGGACCTGTTACCCAACACACGGGGCTTAGGTGCTCCCCGTGTGAGCAGCCAAGGGCTGCACATGAGGATCTGCGCGGCAGCGTGACCTCCTTTTCTGCCTCCACGGCCATCTGTCGGCTTTCAGGATCATCTCTCTCTCGGGCACCCTGCTCGTTCCGGCTACCCCAGAGCAATGCCTGTTGCTTTGGCCTCGGCTGTCCTCCCCGGGCGCCCTCCACAGCCCCTCATTCTCTCACTCTGTCTTCCTTTGCCCGCACGGGCAGCCGGGGTCAGTTAACTCAGTTAACCAGCTGCACAGCCTCGGCGCCTCTGTTGCCATCGTGCCCGAGCTCGGGCCGTGTAGTTATAGAGCGTCTCAAGTGGGAAGGGACCCGTAAGGAGCAGCAGGTCCATCTCCCCGCAGGAGCAGCTACAACTGGGCCATGTGGCTGAGAGCAACGTCCGGGCTCCTTGGGCACTGGCAGGCTGGGGGCTGCTTTCCTGGGCAGTCCGATCCAGCAAGCAGCCTCCCTTCCCTTCTGGTCGTGCCCTCCTCTTGCCCTTGAAGCCCACCTCTTTAGCAGCAGCCGGTTCCTCCTTGCCCGCTAACGGTCCATGGCTGTGCCCGCACATCCTGCAGTGCCCCGGTAGGATGAGCCACGGAGGCTCCTCTGGTGCCGCTTCGTCCCCCTGGGACATTTGAGCCTGCGGACTCCGGGTGACTCCTGCCCCGCAGAAAGAGCTGCGGGCACTCGGGGTCCGCACAAGGTGGGCGACGCGGTCCGTGCGCAGGCGGTGCCCGTCTGTCCCCTGCGGTGGCCCGGGGTGCTCTGCGGTCCCTGGGATGCTCTGCGCACGCAGCCGGCGCGCTCTGTGTGAGAGCCCTTGGGCTCCCCACCCGCTCCCCTTCTTCCCCCCCGACGCCGGCAACTTCCTCCTTCTTTCTGGGGCGGGGAGGGGGAGTGAATCGGGGGGTTCTCACGTGATGGGGTGAACGAAAACGTCCGGAGACTTTCGTCCCCAGGCTGAGGCGGCTGTTCCGCTGCCGGCGGGTTTGTCGGTGGCTCTGTCGGGCCCTCCCGTCGTGCCTGGCGCTTCCGCTGCGGGTGCTGGGTTCAGACCTAGCCGGGGCCTCTGACCCCCGACATTCGTGACTCCCGGGTGGGAAGGGGGGTCCGAGGCCGACCCTCCACAGAGCGGTGACCCGGGCGGGACCAAGGTGCGGCAGCAGCCCGAGGACGGCGCCGTCGGTGTCCGCGGCGGCAGCGGTTTCTGCCGGCAAGCGGGGGGCGGCGCCTGCCGCAGCGGCAGCCTCTGCAGCCGGAGGAAGGGCACCTGCCCGGCGGCGGGCCGGAGCGAAGCTCGGCAGAGCTGCGCTGGCTCGCGTCCCCGCGCGGTCGCAGGTCGGAGAGTTCCTCGGACCCGGCGCCACCGCCTCGGGGCAGCTCGCCCTGGCCCATGTCGGCTGGCCCCGGGTGTCTCTGCTTCTGGCCAGAGGGGCAGAGGTCTGTGCCGGGGCTTAGGGGGCACAGCTGCGTGGCACGAGCAGGTGCCCGGTGCGCTGCCAGCCCTGTTGGAGCTGAGCTGCGCGTTGTGCTGCTCCGAAGCCGGGGCCCTTTTCCTGGCTGCAGGAAAGAGCCGCTTTGCTCTGCAGGGCGCGAGCGTTGGCCTGCAGCGCGAGCGCTGTGGCCAGACCCCTGGAGTAGGCTAAAACGTCGCCGGGCGTCACGTCTAATCCTTTGCCTCTCCCCAGGCCAAAGAACCCTCCATCACCGGAGTGACACCTTGGAGACGGTGATCCTGGTGAATCCCGATGTGGACAGCGCCGTGTCTGAGGTGAGCGCCAGACGCGAGCGGGTTGGCTCCACGCTGGCTCTCCTGCCCTTGCCTGGCACTGACCGCCACACCTGGCACCTTCTGCAGCGCTGGAACCTGCTGCCTGCCACACTGGTGCGAGGTGTGCCGCGGTGGGCAGCTGTGCCAGTCAAGCCCACACCACGCGTCCAGTAGCCACTGTTCTGTGTCAGAATCTGCTGCTGGGCAAAGCAGCATGCGGGAGGGCACGGCCTCTGCTGTGCTGGCCCTTTGGCAATGAGCTGCTTCCTGCAAGAGCTGGTGGCCCAGAACTCCCCGGTCTCACAGACTTGCTGGCAAACGAGGGCTCCTGAGGCTGCAGCACTGCGGTCCCACCAGGGTCCCGACGCGCCAACGCCCTGCTCGGCAGCGCAAGAACCTGGGGCGTGGCTGCGTGCGGGTGGCTCCCAGGGAGCTGCTGTCCGTGCGCGTTGGCGTCTCGGTCTAGCGAGGAGCGGGTCACGTTCTGACTGCCGCGCTCTGTGTCACGGCAACAGGTCCGCTCGCTGCTGTGCGACTCGTCAGCCCACAAACTGCTGATCTTGTGTGGGCAGAGCTCAGACCAGGAAGGAGACCTGCTCCTGCAGTCAGGCACCTTCACTTACCAGACGTTTGCTGAGATACTTTTGGACCCAGAGGTGAGCGCGACAGCAACCAGCGCGGCCCTCGCTGCTCCGGGTCGGGGCGACGCAGCCTGCGCCAGCCCTGCGGGCGGCAGGTCCGCGGAGGAGGGGGCTGCCGCTGTCCGGCAGAAGCAGCCAACTGCCGGCGCCCGGCACCGGGGGCTCGGGCATCTCGCTCTCACCGCTTGGCTCCAGCTCTCCGCGGCAACAGGCAGGGCCGACCGCCCCGTCGGGTGCCGGCCAGAGGTGCCTGTGACAGGTCACAGACAGCCGACCCCGAAACGAACCCAGAGTTTCCGGCTGAAACAGGAGGCCCTGCGGCTCCGGGCCGGCGCAAAGGGCCGTCTGGCCAGGCACCAGCAAATGGGCCGGCGGGAGCGCGCAGCAGGGCTCAGTGGCGCAGAGGCTTCCCCGGGTTGGAATTCATCCCACGAGAAGCAGCCGCTGCTTCGGGGCCAAAGCCCCAGAGGCCAAACAGGGAGAAGCAGGGGAGAGTCGAAGGTGGCTCCGCCGCCGTGGTCCTTGCAGAGGTCCCGAGCCCGTGCCCGAGCAGGGGCAGGAAGGCGCGACAGCCCGTCAGCAGCAGGGGTGTCCCGAGCGGGCAGAGCGTAGCCCCTGCAGCTGTTTGCGGTGGACGTGTGGACGGTGGGGTCCGCGCACGGCGCTTCCTGTCGGCGGAAGGGCTGCGGTGCCGCCAGGGCTTCTGCATCAGCTGGCCGGGGTTCTAAGCCCCAGTGGGTCTCGGGGCTCTGCGTGACCTTCGTTTGTGTGCGCTTGTGTCGTTAGGTCGCCCGGGTCCTCAGCAACACCGAGTGCGACACCAAGGCCTCGCTCACGGTGTCGTGCCTGGGCGAAGGAGACTGGAGCAACCTCGGCCATCCGCGCTTTCAAGACATCATCAGTCTGAAGCTGAACCCCGACCCGGTTCTGCCCGACATGGACGGGGTGGCTGAGTTCGCCGAGTACGTCTCGGAGACGGTTGACGTCCCGTCCCCGTTCGACCTCCTGGAGCCGCCCACCTCGGGGGGCTTTCTGAAGCTTTCGAAACCCTGCTGCTACATATTCCCCGGCGGGAGAGGCGACTCTGCCCTCTTTGCTGTCAACGGCTTTAACATCCTGGTGGACGGCGGCTCCGACAGGAAATCCTGCTTCTGGAAGCTGGTGAGGCACCTGGACAGGATCGACTCCATCCTGCTCACCCACATCGGGGCAGACAACCTCCCCGGCATCAATGGGCTGCTGCAGAGGAAAGTCGCCGAGCAGGAGGAGGAGCAGTCCCAGGGCTCCACCAACTACAGCGACTGGATGAAGAACCTGATTTCTCCTGAGCTGGGGGTCGTTTTCTTCAACGTTCCTGAGAAGCTGAAGATGCCTGAGTCAGCCATGAAGGTCAAGAGGAGCATCGAAGAAGCCTGCCTGACGCTGCAGTACCTCGGCAAGCTGGGCATCCGAGCCGAGCCCCTGTACCGGGTGGTGAGCAGCACCATCGAGCCCATCACACTGTTCCACAAGATGGGGGTGGGCAAGCTGGACATGTACGTGCTGAACCCCGTGAAGGACAGCAAGGAGATGCAGTTCCTCATGCAGAAGTGGGCCGGTAACAGCAAAGCCAAGACCGGTATCGTCCTCGCCAACGGCAAGGAAGGCGAGATCTCTGTTCCCTACCTCACGTCCATCACGGCTCTCGTGGTGTGGCTGCCCGCCAGCCCCACAGAGAAAATCGTGAGGGTTCTGTTTCCAGGAAATGCTCCTCAGAACAAGATACTGGAAGGCCTTGAGAAACTCAAGCACCTGGACTTTCTGAGGTACCCGGTGGCTACCCAGAAGGACATCACGGCCGGCCTAGCTCCGTCGGTGCTGAAGCAGACTAGGATGAAGCAGAGGACCGACAGTAAGGAGAGTCTCAAATCTTCCCCCAAACCCGCTGCGGCGAAGCAAGCCAAGAAAGAGGAGGCAGCTGACGACGGGGTGAAGGAGGCGAAGCCGGAAGTCGTGAAGGAGGCTAAAACGGAGAAGAAGGTGAAGGAAAACGCAGAGAAAACTCCCGAGAAGCCGGTTAAACCCGAGAAGATAAAGACGGAGACGAGCGACGCTCTCAGAGCTGAGAAGAGGAAACTGGCCAAAGACAAGGCTGGGAAAAAGCACCTCAAGGAGAAGGTGTCCAGGCTGGAGGAGAAGAAGGACAAGGAGAAGAAAGAGATCAAGAAGGAGAAGAAGGACCTGAAGAAAGATGATGGAAGGAAGGAGGACAAAAAAGAGTCGAAGAAGGAGGACAAAAAGAAGGAGGGCAAACCCGAGCCCAAAAGGCTCTCCAAGCCGGACTTGAAACCCTTCACCCCCGAGGTCAGGAAGACCTTGTACAAGGCAAAGGTCCCGGGCAGACTCAAGGCCGACAAGATCAAAGCCAAAGCTGAGAAGGAAGCTCCTGCTGACCTCAAGGCAGCACCGGCAGAGAAGGCGCTGGGGCACGCGGAGCCGGGAGAGCCCTCCGCTGCCGAGCAGAGGCTGGTCCTGTCTTCGCCCGAAGACCTCACCCAGGACTTTGAGGAGCTGAAGCGCGAGGAGAAGGGGGCCTCGCAGGTCACTCGGGAGGCGCCCGACGCCGAGGCTGCAGCGCAGGTTCCCAGCGCACCCGAGACAGAGACCGAGGACTCTGCTGGTGTCGCCGGTCAGAGGCGCTCCGAGGCCGGTCCGGCTTTGGAGACCAACGCTCCCGATGAGGGTCAGGCTGCTGCCGCCCCGGGAGGAGAGTCGCCAGCAGAGCACGAGGCAGCCCCCGAGCTGGAGCTGAGAGCCGGTGGAAGAGCAGAGCACGAAAACAGAGCGAGGGACGCAAGTCGTGACCTGAGGCACCAGGGAGGGCAGCTGTCCCCACACAGGGACCAGGTGCCGCTGCCGACGGACCTCCTGGCCAAGGGCGTCTGGTCGTCAGCGCTCGGGGACCAAGGAGAGGAGGAGGAGGAGGAGGAGGAGGAGGAGGAGAAGATCTCCTTGGACAGAACGGAGAGGGAGGCGGAAGCTGAGACTCGCGAGAAGTACGCTGAGGGGACAGAGGCACGGGAAGGGGGCGAGAAGGAGAGGAAAGAGGACGTGATAGAGAAGGCGGAACTGGAGGGGAAGGAAGAGCAGCACGTGAAGGCGGAGGAGAAGGCGGCGAAGCTCAGGGACTTCTGCGAGCTGAGTCGGGACGGGAGGGAGGACAACACGTCTCCCGCTGCGGACAGGGACAAAGCGCCCAGCGACGCGGCTGAGAGGGGCAAGTTGCTTGGCCGGGACGAGCCGTCCCTGGGCAGCCTGCCGGCGCCGCCTGGGGCAGCAGCGGAGCACGTGTCGTACATCCAGGACGAAACCATCCCGGGCTACTCCGAGACCGAGCAGACCATTTCTGACGAGGAAATACACGACGAGCAGGACGAGAGGCTCCCGCACCTCAAGTACGATGTCGGCGCCTACGACGTCTCCGTTCCCGACCGCCCGGGCTCTCTCTCAGCGGTGCAGGGGGTCCCGGCCGCGCCTGCTGCCGACGCGCCGGCCAAGGGCTACGCTGGCCAGGAGGCCGAGCTCCTGGCGTACCCCACCAACATCGTGGCAGCCCCCCTTGCTGAGGAGGAGCATGTCTCCTCCGCCACCTCCATCACCGAGTGCGACAAGCTCTCGTCTTTCGCCACTTCGGTAGCAGAAGACCAGTCGGTGGCCTCCATCACGGCACCGCAAACAGAAGAGACCGGGAAGAGCTCTCTGCTCCTGGACACAGCGAACAGCGTGCCCTCCTCTCGCACCGAAGCCACCCAGGGGCTGGACTACGTCCCCTCCGCTGGCACGATCTCGCCCACGTCATCCCTGGAGGAGGACAAGTACTTCAAATCCCCCCCCGCTGAAGACTTCCACACGCTGGCCGAGGGGGACCGAAAACTAGAGGCTCTCAAAAAGGGTCTTCACGACGAGGCAGAGGACGAGGAGGAGGACGAGGAGGACGGGAGCCCAAATATGGAAGTGCCCGAGAAGCTCCGAGGGCATCGCGACGCCCCCCTGCTCTCTCACCAGGGGTGCCCCGGCCGCGGGCCGATCGGCGCTGCCGCCGGAGCCGGAGCCGCGCCGGCCCCGGGGCTGCCGCTGCCCACCGAAGGGGCCGCCTTTGCCCAGGCTGACGCCGCGGAGGCGGAGGAGCGGTGCCTGAGCCCCGACGACAGCACGGTCAAGATGGCCTCTCCCACGCCCTCCGGCCCCACCAGTGCGGGCCACACTCCCTTCCACCAGTCTCCGGTGGAGGAGAAGCTGGAAGCGGTAGACCCAGACCTGTTTGAGAGCCCAGCGGAGGCTGTCGCCAGGAAGCCGGAGGGGCAGCAGCCTGCTGTGGGGCAGGAGGCCGAGGACGGGCCTCTCGGGGCAGACGAGGTGCCTGCAGCTGGACGCGAGACACCGGCGCCTGGCCCTGCGCAGCAGAGTCTGCACCTGGGCAGGGACATCGCGGGGTCTCCTGCGAAGGGGGCGCAGGAGGAGCCGGCGGGGACGGCGGCGCTGCCCTGGCTCTCCTACCACACGCAGGACCCGCTGACGACAGGGGAGGTGCTGGCCCGGCCCGGCGGAGACGCGGTTCTGGAGCCAGAGCGGGGAGCCACAGCGGCGACGGGGAGTTCCGCCGGACTCCCAGAGCACCTCTCCTGCGAGCCGCCCCCTGCCGCCGAAGCAGCCCCGGGCAGGGCGGCCGCCCCGCAGCTCCCCGGCCGCGGCGAGGCGCGGCAGTCGCCGGGCGACAGCAAGTCCCTGTCCTTCGCAGAAGAAAGCGCTGGCACGGAGAAGTCCTCGGGCGTTCCTGTCCAGGGGGTGGCTACTGCAGGAGGGAGCCTGGCCTTCGCGGAAGACACCTCGGAGGAAGAGAGGTCGTCTCACGCCTCCATCGGGGACACGTCTCCGGAAGAGCCCAGGTCCGTTTCTCTCACGGAGAGCCCCAGCAGGGAGCTCTCTTCAGGCCCCCTAGTTAGGGGACCTTCTCCAGACGGCATCCGACCTCTTCGCTTCGCAGGAGAGACACCTGCGACGCAAAGGGCTGAGTCTGGCCCCACGGACAGGCCCCATCCAGGGGTCGCTGGCTCCGTGGGGGTCGCAGAGCAGAGCCCAGCTCCGTGCGAGCGGCCACTGAGCAGCCCTGCCCGAGAACTCACGGAAGAGGTGTCCAGATCATCTCCCCGCCCAGGAGGCGGCTCGGCTCAGGACCTGGCACCCAGAGGCTCCCGGGCTGAAGACGAGGCTCCAGGCGACAGCAGTCCGTTCCCTGCGGCAGCAGAAGGCTCCTTTAGCGGGGAGGCCGCGGGCTCGGGCTCTCGGGACGCGTCTCCGGACGCGCGGGGCCGGCGCTTCCCAGGATCCAGCCCGGCTGGGGACGACGACACGTCCTCACGCGCCGCCGGCGGAGGTGTGAGATCCTGCGGGCCCGAGGACCCTCGGAGAGAGCAGTCTCCAGAACCGGAGGACTTCTCCGTGCAGGACCTAGGTTCCGAGAAGAAGGTTTGGTTCCCAGCAGAGGTGGAGGGGAGCCCCGTGCCGGGCAGGCGGCAGCGGTACGGAGAAGAGAGGGAAAGCACGTTCTTGGACGAGGCACTGGACTGTGAACCCAGGTCCCTGCTGGAAGTGGGACAGGAGATGCTGGTGGCTCCGGCAGCGCCCGGCAGCTACAGCTGGGGAGGGCCAGCAGGCGAGGTGTGGGGCTCTGCCCTCGGGCACCTTCAGGAGGGCAGGGAGCCTGCAGGGGGGCAGTTACCCAACGAGGAGGACGAGTATCTCTGCCGTGCGGGAGACAGGTCTCTGCTGCCGCCAGCGCAGAGCCTAAAGATGGAGCCTGGCGGTTTCCAAGACCCTGGGACGAGCGACCGACCCACATCAGACACAAAGAAGGTGGAAACGGCTCCCACCGACGCCCCTCTGCCAGGACGAGCAGACACGGAAACGTCTTCCCTGTTGCCTCAGCACGTCTGCGGGGAGGAAGGTCAGGGCGAAGCACTAAGTGGCCGCGGCGACGGGCAGGAGCTGCTGCTGCCTTCCAGGCACGGCTACTCCTGCCTGGACGACGACGAGAAAGCCGCCCTAGACATCTATGCCAGGTCGCTGGACCAAGCCCTGCTGGCATCTCCCCTGGCCGCGACAGCCACCGCGCTGGCACAGGAGGCTGGCCCGGCGCCACAGAGGCCCTACCAGCTGGACCGGTGCGGACCTCTGTGGGACGAGGGGCCGCTGAAGGGCTCGGGGCCGAAGACAGACCTCAGCGCTTTGTACGAGGACGCAGAGTGCAGACGCGAGCCCGATGGAAAGCCAGGGGAGGGCTGCGAGTCCCTGCGGGGCTTTCGCGAGGCTGCAGGAGGAAGAGGGCAGAAGGCAGCAGCAGCCGCCCTGCTGCAATCCGCAGGCTCCCCCGAGCGCTGCTGCATCGCGGCGGCCCCGGAGGAGAGGGCTGCGGGCTCAGGGCAGCCCCCGCCAGGGCAAAGCCCTTCTCCGAGCAGCGCCACAGCCGCGAGCCGTGCCGAGACACCCTCCGCCGGCTCCCCGGAGCCTGACACCTGTGAGGAAGAGGTCTGCAGACCCACGGGTGACGACAGCGCTGCAGGGCAGCAGCGAGAGGAAAGAGAGCCCACTCCCTACCCTGAGGAAAGGAGCTTCAGGTACGCCGACATCTACGAGAAGATGATTGTGGCCGGGGCTGGGCCCTCCCCCTTCAGCCACAGGGGCGCAGACGGCCGAGGTGCCACCGCCAAGGTGCCGCTGAGCTCCCCGCAAGGTCCCGGCCACGCCTCTGCGAAGGAGGAAGAGTCCTGCCTGCACACTTCTGCCGAGAAGGAGCTGTCGTCGCCGGCGTCCCCTAAAGACCAGGCAGGGCCAGCCTTTGGCTGCACTGGCGTCCAGGGAAGGTCCCTGCCCTCGCCCGGAGCCGACCAGCCAGGGGCAGCTGAAGGGCAGGGAGGACCGACGGTGACGTCCGCTTTGCTCAAGGAGCTGGACTCCGACCTGCACCCGGCACCCACGAGCGCGTTTGCCTCTGCCACGGACGTGGGCGACAGCCGCCGCCAGGAGAGAGCGGCCGCCGGCACGGGCGGTGCTTCGCCACCCTCCCCGGAGTCTGAGCGCCTCGATGCCGGGGCCACCCACTACGAGAAGGCAGGTCGGGGGGACGACAGCTGGAGCGACTCGGAGCTAGAGAAAGGCGCTAAGGAGGAGCCTGAGAAGGAGCGGAAGCTGCGGAGCCCCGGCGCGGCCGCAGGCACGGGCTACGCGCACATCCCGGCGACGCCCGGGCTTCCCCCGCCGGAGCCCCGGGTGTGGGGCGAGCTCCGGGAGCCCGGCTCGCCCGGCTCCGCTGACTCTTCGCCCTCTGACGCGGGGTGG
>JAOXOE010028087.1:0-16863 GCA_028565055.1 Phoeniculus purpureus | reverse complement strand
AAGCTGGCTGTTCTCAGTGGTTTTAGTTACAGCATTTTTCTTTCACAAGCTGTGTCACTGCCATCTTCTACTTCTAGCTTGTTAATTTAACTGTTTAAAAATATGGAGAGAATACATCCATATTACTAGATTGTTGTTGTCTGTTATGGATTTACAGTCCCAAAATGTATTTCTTAGCTGGAAAACTCCTGCCTGCTGAAAAGGAGAATTTTTCATAGGATGCCATTCTCAAGAGGCTAATTTCATACACAACATTGTAATTATTATTAACACGAGATAATGTGGACAAATTATATGCTATGTCTTTATATATAGACAGAGGGCTTTTAAAATGCAATAAAGGGCTCCCTGATCATTTGAACAGAACATTTACTACAGTGCTTTAAATGGTTTATTTTTACTGATCTTTTCTTAACATGGAACATTATAAATAGTATTACTGATTATAAGTAGGAATTGAATTATGCATTTCATAAAAGATGCATCTCTTGATTTCATTTCTAAGCAATGCTTCTTTCAGTTGGGTCCCTGTGTAACTCCATTTTCAGTTATAACTGAAAATTAGTTGATTTTATTTGAATTTTTACTTACTTTGATGAAGGCTTGAAAAAGCAGTGCCAAGTCACTCTTTTACACTATTGTTACATGTCTGTTCTCAAAAATTTGCGGTATTTTAAAAAAATAGTCAAGTATTACTTGAGGAGTCTTGAAAAACTTTTTTCCACCATGAAAGGCTTTATCAATGTTAAGATCTTGAGTGTTCATGAAAGCACTTCCATTTCTTTCTCTTGTATTGTGGCAAAAACATTGAGTCTTTCTCTAGTTCAGGCAGCAACTGAGAAATAGTTAATATTAGAACTAATAAGGCATAATTTTAAAAAAATGGCTTTCAGTTTTTGTGCAGAAAGTTCAAGCATTCTGAGGAATTAATTTCAAAACAGTTCTAAATAAACTGTTCAGAAATGTCTAGGATTTGGTTTGTTAAGTAATAGAATAAAAATTACTAGAAATGGCTGTGACTGACTAGTCATTGTTGCAATACAGATTTCTTGTCATACTGATTATTTTCTAGCAGTGCTATGAAGCTCAGTTACCTTTGGTGGCATTTGCCTCTTCTAACCTTAAATGTCTTTAGGTACCTGAGCCAGTCACTAGAGCTTCCATTTATGCACAAGAGAGAAAGTAATTTCTAGGACACAGGTCTTCTAATGTACTTTAAACAGTTGTATGATATTTAGTTGCATCTGAGAAATAGCTGTTTTGGCATTTGAATACTGCACATAATGGTCATTGCATAATGCCCTTAGAGTTTTATGTTCAGTGCTGGATAGGATTTTTAGGTTAATAGCTGATGATTGAATGAGAGATTTTCTTTTTTTTTTAACTTTGAACTAGGATTCCTTTCCTATGATGTCAGTTCAACATGTTATTGACCGGCTTTACCCTTATAATATTTTCCTTGGAAAAGAAGGCAGGACTGCAGTCAAAGATATGTTAAAAGTAAGTATTGCACATATATATGTTAAAATTCCAGGGAGAAATGTTTTACAATAGTAGTTACCTCACTACTTTTTAAAATATAGAAATCTTACGTAAACTAAATGGCTGCGTTGCTGCTGATGCTAAAACAGTATTTTTAAAGGGCAAACTTCTTAAGCTATTAGATTACTTTGTAGTGAAATGTGAGACCTCTGTGTTCTGTAAAATGTTTAGACCTCAGTTTCAAGTCTAGAAAAATTGACATTATGTAAGCAGCTAATGAACTTGGAAGTAGTTAGTTAAGGTAGTCAGATGCTTTAAAAGTACCTCTGACATTTCACTTTTATGTGGAGATAGTATATGTGAGCTCTGTTGTTACTTTATTAAGTCTGTTGAGTATAGTGTGATCATTGATTATATTAGTCTCTGGTTTCGGTCTGTTAGCCTTTTGTTGCTTGTTGCTGGTCAGAGTTGTTTTGTCGGGGTGGGTCCGCTTAATGATAGCTTGCAAAGCCTTTAAATTTTCTGTGTTATTCCATTTATCCTTTTAAAACTTCATCACAGTGCTAGCTTTCTTTTATTGTTGACTGTGTCAGAGGAGTTACATGTTTTTGAAAATTGGTGTTCACAACTGTTACGGTTTGAAAGGGGCACCCCTGGAAGGTGCTTCTTTGCAAAGAGAACACATTTCTCCCCTTGTGGATTTCCAAAGAGTGGCAAGCTGATATTTGCCACTGAATCTCTGTAACAGTACAATTCGGAATATCTTAATGGAAACAGCGAGAGCTGTATAAACAAATACTTGAAGCGTATTTGCAAATGATCAATTAATGCATGTGAACGGAGTCACTTCTTTACATCAGCTACAATTTAAAGAAAATAAAAACAAATTTCATGTAATAAAACATAAATTTTAGGCATCAGACTTGGGGACAGATATGGGGAAGTAATAATTTGTCTGATAATGTGTCTTAATTTCAGGATGTTTCCTTCTAGTCAGCTGTCAAAGCTGAGAAGCAAGGTAGTCAGCAGTTAGGCCAAACAACTAGTTTAGGCAAGTGTTAGATCCTGTGTGTATTTCTCAGAGACTCTATTCTCCAGGCACTGTCTTTGCAAACATTATCTTCAATTTGGGAAGTCTTTTCCCTATATGATGCCTTTTTCACTGAGACTCCACCAAGCCCAAGATATAACTCGTAACTCTTAGTCTTGGCAATTAATTAATGTGATTTATGCCTTTCCTGTGAATAAAAATAATTCGTTATACATCCAAGACTAACATCATAAAAATGCTTTGACATGCACATCTCTTGTTAAATAGATTTAGTTGGAGTTAAAACCTGGCATAGGCTTTACTCTATCAATCAACTTTTTTGTTTGATACAAATGTGGCTCCTTGTGCCAAAATAATTAGCATCAAAACAACTGTTTATGGTTTGTACACTAGTCCAGCATTAGTGGTGATCTTGAGAGTTGCTTATGACACAGAACATCATACAGAGCTACAGTTGGCAGCCCACATTCATTCATTGGCTTGCCAATCATAGGACACATCATGGAATCATAGAATCCTCAAGGTTGGAAAAGAACTTCAAGATCAAGTTGGCTCTACACCCCCTAATTGCTAAACAATCTCCTGAAATGCCATATCTACTCTTTTGAACACCTCCAGGGACAGCAGCTCCACCACCAACCTGGGCACCCCATTCCAATGATTCACTGCTCTTTCTGTGAAGAAGTTTTTCTAATATCCAATCTGAACCTCCCAACGCAATTTGACAAAAAATAAACTTGAAAATTATGTGCCTTTGTCTACCCTTACTTGAAGTGTCTGGACTTTGGAAATTGTATGAATTTCTATTCTGATTCTTAGAGAAGATCTTAAATTTAGAAGACGGTTTGAACTTAGTTTGACTTCTAGCCTTTAACATTTTTCTGTACTTGCATGAAATATTGGAATGACAAATTATTTTGACTAACAGATGAACATTTGGAATATGATGGCAGACATGAAGTAACAAATTTGTTTAGACTTTTTCTTCAGAAGATTTAGACACAGACAAATCACTACTTTCATGGAAAATAGATCCCAATTGAATATTCCCAAAAAATAAGCTTAAGTACATACTGAAGTTTTCTTTCCTGTGTGCTAGATAGGTGTTTGTAGAACTGAGTATCCTCATTGGGCTGGGTCTAGTGGCTCGTAAGAGACTCCAACTATTCTATACTTACTTTCGTTTTTAATCGTTCTTCCTTAAGCTTTTAGTATTTTACCTCAGATTCATCAGAGATATAGGATTTGGTTTTTTAATTCTTCCATGTCTTTTGCATACCATTTTTTCCTTGAAACTGGAAACACACATTGATTTTTTTTTTTTTTTTAAATCTTCTAATCAAGAGAATCTTCCCATTAGATTTTAGAAGCCCCAATATTTGTCTTAATAAACATTTGACTTTACTGTAAGACCCTTCTAGAATTTTTCTTCAGTTTTTTTCATGCCTTGATTAATTCTGTGTTCGCTGTCTTGATCTTATACCAAATAAGAGCTTGTTTGTTCCCTCTGATTCATTTTTCTATTATTTGCACAGCAGCTTTAGTTTTATCTAACCTCTTGGTCAAATGCTTTTTCCCTGCTTCACCATAGAGAATCTTCAGACTCCATAGACAGTCTCTCATGGATAGAGTGCTGAGAGATCAGAAAACTAGAATCTGTTTTCATGTCTGTAACAAATGTGTTTATTTCTAAGGTATTTTTCTTGCAAATTTTGGTCTAAGGATTTGTTTCTCTTTTACACCCCCCCCCCCCCAATTGTTCTATAATTTTTGGGGTTCTGCACGAACGAATGCTTTTAGTGCTAGTACATTCCATTGTAGTAGTATCTATTCTTCAGAGTTCATCTGTCAATCCCATCTTGCACTTGCAGATCATGTTTTGCTTCTTGTGAAACACATCAGTCTCCTTTTCCCTTGAAAAATTCACTTTCCTTACCATGCAGAGAATCTTCAAAAAAACATTCTTTGGATAAGTTGCCTTTGGATTCCTCTTCTGGACAGATGAGCTGTCTTGTGGATTCAGTATAGTGGTTAATTATCTGCAAAGGTGTCTCCTATAAACGTTCTGTTCCCGTCACCAGCTGGAACACCATCATATTCTTTGCAGTTTCTGTGTTGAAACATTACCAATCAGTAGATGCTTCCAAGTGGTCAGAAATTCTTTTCTTCCTTTTTTCTGATTTTTTTCAGTTTTCCTTTTCTTGCATATTTCTGGTGGCTGCTTTTTTTATTTCTTTCAAAACTACAATTTCACTTAGATTAATTCAAGTTGTATAGCTTCAGTAATGATCTGCACAGAGACAGACAGTCCTCTTTCGTTGCCTCCATTTTTGTTGTCTTTTTTATCTTCTAAAAGGCAAAAAAGCATTTTAAGAAAAAAAACAAACCAAAACCCAACCAAAAAAAAATCACAACTTGGAAACACAAACCAAAAACCACTTTATAATTTTTGACTCTCAAGACCTTTATGTTGAAGGTCATTTACTGCTACCTTTAAATCTGTGTTTGATGCAGACTGCTGGTGAACATGGTGGAACATGCTAGCTGGTGAACATGCTAGCCCACAGTTAACTTTCTTTTGTTGGTATGTACTTAAGGAACTTTAGTATGTAAGTCATTTCAGTTTTGTGTATGAACAGCTTTGGCAGTGACCAAAATACAATAAACTTAGTAAAAATATTACAATTTACCAATGAACACAAGCGTGAGAACATCTGTAGTTAATTTCTCAGAATCATAGTTGGAGTACTTTTTGGAATCATACACTGCGATACTACTCAGTAGGCGTTCTTGTCCTCTGTTGTTTAAGCGTTTAATGGTATCTGAGGTAGACTCAGCTGTTATAGTAAGAATATCATTTGGTGAGCCCTTTACTATAGCAAGTTTGTCTTATATTTAAACATGACATTTTTGTAGGCTTTTATTCCAGAATGGGAATTTACAAAGTGATGAAGAGCAAAAGTGTTTGTATGAATGCATCTATCTCAGTTTTCTTTCTAAACTTTAATAGGCAGTACTAGTAATAAAACTTCATGCTTTTTATGAATTATTTTACCTGAGTGAATTCTGCTTAAAAGAAGTTACTATTTCTAAGAATGCTAAGGAATTGGATAAGAGCGCTTTTACTCGTTTACTCTGCTTTCATTCAGTTGAATCAAATGATTTTCTGTAAGTTCTGTTATTTCAGTTAGTGGTTTTTTTGTCCATAAACCCGTGATATAACTTCTACTTCCTCAGTAATATAAACTGCTGCAGAATTTTAAAAATTGTTTTCAAGTTTGTCTGTATACAACGTAAAATATATTATAATGCTCAAAAGAAAATTGCAAAGACAAATTTCTCAGCTTTTGTCCTTGATATACCGCACTGAAGGCTTAATTTGTACAGGTTGTCCTCAACGTTCATTGTTTGATAAGTCTGTGGAGCCAAGTAAACATAATGTTTGATGTTTATTTTTGTTGGTGGCCAGATGTTTAAGTCTGCAACTGGTTATAATGATCTGCAGAGACAGATGATCTGTTATTAACGTACTAAAGGCTATAATCCACTTCTTTTATTATCGTGCTGTGTTAGGCTAAGATTTGGCAAAGTTACCATATGACATTTTCACTTTTCATCTGTCACTGCAGTCAGACTAGATAGATGGTGTACAATCTTTCTCCTTTGGTTTTAAATGTAAAATATATAGACCATCCAGAATCTGAACACAGATTCTTCATGTGAAGTGAGAGTTGAAGTAAAGTGAATAGATTTAGGACATCACAATTAATTTTGAATATGCTTCTGGCCTTGCTTTCGGAAGAAACAGTTTTAAAACCCAGAAAGCTGTATTTAATAATTAATTTTGCCTACCACCTAATTCTGCAGCGTTTTGAGCTTCACGATTCAAAAAACCTCTTACTACCCAGGAGAATTGCAAAAGTAGAAAGTGCACATGGAAACAAACCCTTTAAGGCTGATGTAACTGTCCAGATTGGTGAAAAAGAAGTGACATTCCAGGTATGAATTTATATATTCATCAAACTATATATGCTTTCAAATATAATTAACTTGTTTTCATCTCACCAAGAATTTACACACAGTTTACGCAGTTTATTGGGTTTGGAAAGGGCCTTCAAAGGCCAATAGGTTCCAACCCTCCTGCTCAAGCAGGATACAAATTACTGAAAAGCATAATTGCCTAAAGAGCCTAAATCAACTACACAAAAATACACTAAGATAGGTCTTAAACATCTCCAGAGAAGTGGACTCCACAACCTCCCTGGGTAACCCATTCCAATATTTAATAAGCCTGATGTAAATAAGTTTTTCCTCATACTGCAGTGAAACTTCCTGTGTTCAACCTTGCATCCATTACCTCTTGTCCTGTCTGGTGCAATTGGAAAGAGACTATTTGACACACTTGATGCTAAAACTCATTTGTACTGAATAGGTTTTGATAAAGTAACATGATATATTTATTAGGAAAGCATTTAGACACTGGAATATTAGATTATGGATATGCAATATTTTATTTCTAGATAAACACATACCTTGCTACATGTGATTCGTTTAAGTTTCTTGTGTTAAAAGAAATGCTACAAAATTGAATGCTAAAAGGAAGAGCCTCCAAATAGATATTTTTAATTGTATTAGAACAACGTGTAATACTTATGATGCCTCGGTGCTTTCCCTCATTCTTTTAATACATACAATTGTATGTCTTTGTCTACGCCTCAAATAAAATCTAGTGAGTGCTTGGTAACATTCCAATACAGGATGTTGCAAAAATGGAACAAAAGTTATCCATCACATAAACTTCCAAAGAAGTTTATGACCTGCTAGGTGGTGAAATAAGGTCTTATTCAGGAAACAGATGCTGGTCTGAGAATTTGAAGTTAATGTTGAATTTGGAGAGTCTAGAGAGTCTGTAAAGAGGGTGAGTTAGTGAGAATCAGCGAGAAATCATATTAGCATCATTGCAGAATATCCTCAGAGAGTTTTATACCATGACAAAGTGAAAATGGGAACAGCAGCAAATGGGAATTTACAGAAACAGATGAGTCTGTATCAACCTGATTCAACTCTTTGCTGAGGTGAAGATTTTGCTTCATTTGAGGTGTAGGTGATACCTTCTGAAAATAGGTCAGCAGAATGTGTCTTTGGGGACTGGAGGGCATAAGGAGTTTGCAGATGACACAGTTCCTAAACTAGAATGGGAAGTGTGAATAAAGCCTTAACTTGGGGATTGATTGAAATTCTCCGAAGTTCTGGTCAAAGTAGCTCCTTCAGATTTCCACAGTAGAAATTGTTCTTTTTCTTCTGTTTTTCTCTGGGGAGCAATAAATATTGGTGATTTTTATATTTTGTTTCTAGCACAAACCTCCTTAAGTTCTGTGTACACCTCAATGTTGTAATTGAATTGATTCACTTTTTGTTGTTATTTTTTGTGAAGAATGGGCGAAGGAGGTGTGAAGGAGGTTAGCTCTCAGGTTGTTTATTAGAAATTGTATGATTGAAAGATTCGTTTGATGGATGACTGTCATTAGCAAAATATTACAGTGGTTTTGGAGAAGTGTAATCCAGTCCACACGTGTCTAGACTTATGACAATAGAGTTTATTTAACTTATTCTTTATTCCTTATAGGTTCCAGCTGGAACTGGGCTGTTAAGACAGCATCCTCAATCAGATACATTCATAAGGACTTCCAGCCATAATCAGCTGTTGGCAGAAATGATGCAGTCTCATATGGTTAAAGATATGTGCTTGATTGGAGGAAAAGTAAGAATTTAGATTCCTTTTCCACCACTTTCCTATTACATTCCTTACTGTGTGATCTAATTCTTATTTTTTCACCGTATAGGGCTGCGGCAAAACAGTTATTGCTAAGGAGTTTGCTGATGTACTGGGATACAGCATAGAACCTGTCATGCTGTACCAGGTAAATAAACTATCTGCTGTTTAAGTGTGTCTAAAATATAATACATAGACATTGATTCTTTGTGTGTATTCTCACTGTCTCTCTCTTCCCCCCTCTCAGTGATACTAAAAGCTGCAGCCATGTTCATATGTAGCTGCTAATCACTGCTAATTGTTACCATATATTACGATGATAATCATAAATGTGATCTTAAAAAGCAAAATTGTTTTTTTTAATATTATAGAACAGTCTAACTGTCTTTTTTGCCACTCCTTAGAAGCTTATCTAAAATAGCTTATTCCTAGCCTTAATAGAGGGGTTATTGTACAGAATATAGGTAATACAATGTTATTATATATAAACTATTCCTGACGCTTCAATTTTACTGACTTTGCCATGAATGTGAGAGATGATCTAAATAAAATGTAATGAGAATTCTTTAAGACACTGGTTTTAATTCTAGCAGAGAGTTGACAACTTATTCTGTGAGTTGTCATAACTGATTGTCATAAAGAGAACTGCCTTTTGTGTCTTCTCGTATTTGGTTGGGTTTTTTTCTTTTGAAATATGTTAGAGTGGTGACCACTTGTAAATCATGTGGGTTGAATGTGTCCAGAACACCTTTAGCCGTTCCTTCAATTATTTTCCATGTGCTATTTCATGTTACAGTGAACTTTTCTGTGATCAACACTATTCTTTTATTATTATGGAAGGCAGGTTTTTTTTTATTGTATTGAGAACATACCTAATGGGTATGTTTCGGGTTTTTCACTTTGATTTCATCCAGATGGTACTTCAGGCTTTCTCACAGCACCAGAGAGCTCTATTATGCTGTGATCTCCCACAGCCAGTGGTCAGTTAATATGTGTTTGAAAAGAATTGGCACTCTTATTCTTGACCTCTAACCTCATGACATAAACTGAAAAATTACAGGATTAATATGTAGAATTAATAAATTAGCAGGCTTTTCACAGTAGGGATCGCAAATGTAAGGTTTTCACCATAATCTTGAGGAATGAATACATTCTCAAATAAAATACCAAGTCTGCGTAAGGGCAGGCACAGGCACACCCTAATTGTTCTGTTTTTCCATACAATATTGAGTCCTCACCAGCAAAATTAGACAATTATTTAATTAAAAATATGGCCACTGCTTTTCACCATCTTTTCTTGCATCCATCACTGCTTTCAGCATGGCTTTGCTGAGCAGGAGGAGAAGACTTCCTTTCTGGAGACTTGTGAGAAGAGCTGACAATGAAATTATGTAGTCAACCTCTTACTTTTAGATCTGTGAATGCTACAGAAATAAAATCTCAAGTGTTTGAAGTATTTCTTAGTGAAGTGAGCCTTTTTCCTTTGGTTTCAGCAGGGTGTGATCAAATTTAAAGGACAGACGGTTTTTACAGAGAGGCTTTTTGGGGATATCAAACAGTATTGCTAAGGCAAATAAATGACTGTGAGCTTGTTGTTCACTATAAATTCCAATGTAGATAAGTCTATGTAAGCTCCACATGTGTATCTATATGTATTTCTGACTCCTGTCTGGAGATCATCTAGTCTAACCTCTGTGCTAAAGCAGGGTCACCTGTAGATGACCATACAGGAACACATCCAAGCAGATTTTGGATATGTCTGGAGAAGGAGACCACAAGCTTTTTTGGCAGCCTGTTCCAGTGCTTCGAGACCCTCAAAGATGTTCCTTCTCCTGTTCAGGTAGAACAGGACTGGATTCATTATTCCAGATGCAACCTCACCACAGCTTAGCAGAGGGTGAAAACCTGCCTTGATAAGCTGACCATGCTATTCATAATACACCCCAGGAAACTATTAGCCTTCTTGGCCACAAGTGCACGTTGCTGGCTCATGTCAACCTATTGTCAACCAGAACTCCCAGGTACTTTTCCGCACAGCTGCTCTGCAGCAGGTCAACACCTAACCTGTGCTCGTGCAGGCAGTTATTTTCCCCCAGATGGAGGACGCTACACTTGCCCTTGTTGAACTTCATTCAGTTCCTCTCCACCCAACTCTCCAGGTCTGAATACCAGCACAGCCTCCTGGTGGTGTGTCAGCGACTCCTTCCAATTTTGTGTCAACGGCAAACATACTAAGGGTAGACTCCTATCCAGGTTACTGATGAATATGTTGAACAAGACAAAACCCAGTACTGACCTGTGGAAAACACCACTGGCTGCATGCCTCCACCTAGACTCTGCACCGTTTATCGTGACCCTCTGAGGTCTGTTGCTCATCCACTTCCCAACCCACCTCACTGCCCACTCATCTAACCCACACTTGCTGATCTTACGTACGAGGATGTTATGGGAGACAGCATCAAAAGCCTGATGAGGTAGACAACACTCACTGCTCTCTGCTTATCTACCCTGCCAGTCATAGCAGGCTATCAGATTGGACAGGAATGATTCACCCTTGGAGAATCCATGTTGACTACTTCCTGTAACCTTCTTTTCCTTCACATGCCTAGGGATGACCTGCAGATTTCTCTGTTGCTACATCATTATACAGATGTCCTGTTATATACCATAACATTTAGGCAAGTTGCTGACAGAGGAAACCCATCGTTATTAGGAAAGGTTTGGATTTCAGTCATCTCTCAGTACAATTAAGCAACAGTAAATGAGATGAAACAGACAGGTATTCTTTGTAAGCTGTAGTTAGGGAACTTTTGGGATAGATTTTCAAAAATAAAACTTTTTCTGCTCCCCAGTGTTTCAGGAGGCAAAAAAAACCCAGCAATACTCAGAGCTGTGTTTAACAGTTTTCCAGCAACTTACCCCTTTTCTTCCATAGCAAAACCAGTTTTTGTAAGGACTTCACTAGTGTTTGTGTACTGTGATGCTTTTGTTTCTAGGGTTTTTTATTCCTTTTTTTTCTTTTTGCATGACCTCATAATTTTTCTTTACAGAATCCTTCCAGTTTTTTTCATTTGAGAAATACTAACAAAATATAAGTCCAAATTGGCATGAGAAGCGGGAAACATAGATTTTTTTTCACCTCAGAATTGCCAAGAACATGATTAGCACTGCGAGCCATGAAAAACAGCTCAGTTGGAGGCTTGTATTGCTATAGCTAGTAAAGGGAGTGGAACAGAAGTTTTCCTAATTTTTTCTCTCCTAAACTTATTTTTTACTGTATAAAATATGTTTTAGAAAATAAGCAGTGCTATGTAAAATGTGTAAGTTTCAATGACTGTTGCAAATGAAGCAAGTACTTAGTTTCACAAGGCAGCGTAATGTTGCCATAGCTTTGTCCAAAAAAAAGAGGAAAAAGTCTATCTATATACTTGTATTCCCTCTCCTCTAAAGCAAAGTATTTTTAGTGTTAGAGAATCATAACTCCTTGTCTCATAATGCTATATTTTTATAAATTATAAAATTTATAATTTTTAATGGATTAAAAATAGTTTAAATAAATGGAAACAGTAAACCACTGGGCAGATATTTAACCATGAGACAAAGCACTCACAAAAAACTGCACAGATGTTAGCAAATCATACTTCTTTTTAAAACACTACTCAGTTGAATCTCATTCGGTCACCTAAATTACAATATAAGCATTCATTGTTTATTTCAGAAAGAATTTTGCATCAAAATGCACTTTTGAGTTTTTCTCCAGAGGTTAATGCATGGTTCTTAAGGGAGTACAGACGGACATTCTCAGTAGCACACTGGGCTCCCGATCAATTTGTACTGTATGTGGTTTCATTCTTCTAGAAGCAAAGTATCAGAAGATGTGTTACTGAAATATTGCATTATAAAGCATTTACTAGCTATGGGGTATACATTTCTGATGCAATTCCTGAAAACACATTTTTCTTTGGCTTTGATAAAAATGTTTCATGTTTTGGTTTTAGCTTGGAGGCTTGTATCGCTGTAGCTAGTAAAGCGAGTGGAACAGAAGTTTTCCTAATTTTTTCTTTCCTAAACATATTTTTTACTGTATAAAAGCTGTTTTAGAAAATAATTCGTTAATAAAGACAGCAGTAAAAAAACCAATCCGACAGACAGCAATAAAAAGACAATCTAGTTTGATGTGTTTGAATGTGGGACTTTTACAAATGTGGAAGTGCCGAAGGAACCAGATTTGGTCCTGTTATTTTAAGACTTTTAAGGAAGCGTGCAAAAAGGAAATGATTCGGTCTGTATGACATAATGTGTTCTATTTTTATTCTTTAAAGTTCAAAGAGTTTATAGTTGTGAAAAAGACATATGCAAAAGCTGCAACCACAATAGGAAATACTGTTCTCATCTGATTTTTAAGTTGTTCACAGCACATCCTATGGAAGGAATCTTCTAGGTCACAAAATGACCTAGAAGTTCTCTAGCGCTCTGTGTTCTTCTAGTGCTTACCTGTTACAGTGGAGCATGTACAGTGTGTGCTAGAAGATATGCTAGATTTTGCCTTTGGTTTGGATTTATCACTTAATTACTTTGTGATACGCTGTGCCTACCTCTGATATTTTGCATGTTGCTGACTTCTTACGCTACAGTTTATTCTCTTCCACTGCATTTTTCTTCTGAGAGGTGTCGTGCTGGTTTGTCTTTAAGATTAATGATAAAATTTTTATTATTTCAGGTAACTTATGTAGCAAATAAATGACTCTTCTTTGTTCCAGGTGTAAATTGCTGCCCCCTTCTGTACACAGAGCTGTGTACATGTTGTCAAATCTACGTGTTACCTTTGAGGGGGAAAATAAAACAGTGTTTTAGTTTTAAAGAGGTGGCGTTGGCAAGTCTAGAACTTCCAAAGACTATTTAGCATGGTGTGTGTATTTCTAATAGTCTTTGGAAAAGTAATTGAAGATTCCCTGCTAATCTTCTTCCTATAGATACTCAAGAAAAACAGAATGCAGTTAGTTAAGGAGAAAGCTTGTAACTGTTGATGAAAAAAGTAGAGCATAAACATATTTTTCTGGTGTACTGTTACTTACAGGATATGACAGCTAGAGATTTGCTGCAGCAGAGGTACACTCTTCCTAATGGAGACACTGCTTGGAGACCATCACCACTAGTTACTGCTGCGCTAGAAGGAAAGCTTGTTATCCTTGATGGCATTCATCGCATTAACCCTGGCACTCTAGCTGTACTTCAAAGGTCAGAATATGAGCGCAGATGAGTGTGCGGTGCGCGTAATCCATTTATTGAGAGCATGCATAGTGAGAAATCAAATTATTTCTAGTGAATATGAGTTCATAACTTCAAGAGTACTGTTAAGATTGAGGTGAGCATTGAAGTGTTCAGTCTTTACATACTTAAAAGCAGAAGCAATTCTTCCACATTCTTTAATACAGGTATTTTCAGCTCTAAGAAAAGAATGCTTGAATTGAAGATTAACTAGACTTTACTCAAAACTTATAAATATTTGGTAATATTTGCTCAATGAATTGAAAATGCAAGATGTCAGAACACGTTCAAAATACTTCAAATGCATTTTGATTGTAAATAAAGTGCCACTTACATGTAAAAGCCTACTTTATATTGATTGCAAATATTTTTTCTAAACATTATTTTGTAACTAATTTTTTTTCCAAAGCTGTTTAAAGTAAGTCCACTCACTACATGCTGAAACTGTTTACGTATGCATGTTATTTTACACCTGAATGCATCTTAAATTGGTGCAACTTCTTTCTTCTGTGCCCGATGTTGACTGAAGTAGCTTTAAAAAAGTTTTGTTTGGTATAAGTAATTTTGAAAGTAAACAGAGGTTAATAAAGCTTATTCCGTATTTTCAAACAGACTAATCCATGACAGAGAACTGACTCTCTATGACGGTACCAGATTGCTAAGGAAAGATAGGTACCAAAACTTAAAAGAAGAATTGCAGATCTCTGATGAGAAACTACAGGAAAGGTAAAGTGTCAGCTATGACTGTAGAATGCACACAGCTTTTCATTATGTAAAGAGGTTAATCCTTAATTTTTTTTCCCATAAAAACATCGTGCAAAATGCTTTCCTATGAAATCGCTAACTTTCTAATCACTAGGAGAATAATATTTTAAACATCAGTTTCCTTGTGCGCTTTCTTCTTTTTATGGTATGGGAAAATTATATCCTGTTTAGATTGCTGGAACTAGGAGGAAAACATCCAGTATGCTTTAACAGAAAGAGTAGTTTAATAAAATGATATATAAAGGTATATAATACTTTCTTTGGGAACATTTTAATAGGAGTGTTGGAAAATAAACCTGAATTAAATACAACTTACTACTTTCTTTTGCCTCATTAACGAGTAAGCTGGTATTTAATTTATATCTAGTATGTGGCAGGAAATCCTAAGGATGGGTTGGGCCCGTTATGATTATTCTTTTTGGTTTTTTACTTCCACTTGTCTGTTAAAAGCATTGCACACACAGAAACACTTTCTAGTCTTTTGAGGCCATACTTGGATACATAGATATATGTAGACATTGGTGAATATAATTTTTTTCATTTCTCTTCCTTTGTAGTCCATCTTTTAGAAAAGCTGTTTTACTGCCTTCATTTGTTTTGATCCAAAATAATGTGTTTAGAAAAACAGACATGAAAAACCCCATAAAAATCCCAGCATTAGAACAGAACAGTTACCTTTGTTTTAAATCTTCTATACCATTTATTTGTATTTTCTGTGTAGGTATGGTGTAATCTAAACCTTCTTGTTGCAAATTGTATCCATGCTGCTGAGGCCGTACACGCAGCTGGATGGGCATTTCCGTCATTTGTTTGAACTGAGTGAAGGGCTATTATCAGGGAAGTGTTTGGTTTATCAGGATTTTAAGCCCAGACTTTGAAAAGAGTAGTGAAAAGCTTCAAGAGTCCAAAGCTCTCGACTTCTTATTGGTTTTTTGCACTTCAAAATATATCTAGTCATTGTGAGAGTCTTCTTCCTGCTTGTGGTCTTGTCCAAGGTGCTTTCAGGTAGTGACTGTGCTGTTCTGCTTACTGCACAGTACCCTTTAGCTTATGCCAATGTAATAGAAAGACCTACTCAGTTCATCACACATTCATCTTCAGTACTGCCCCTCTTCAAAGATCAAACCTCTCTCACCAGAGTAGAGCTTTTCATCTGGATTCTGTGTCTCTTTGTTCTATCGATGGCAGTTTTGGCAGTGGACTCTGTTATAACCTCCATTGTCTCTTAGATCACGAGAACTGTCCCAGCTGTCTTCTTTAATGAGTGGGTTCTGCAGACCCATCTTCTTACTGTGCCACCACTGTACACACTATCCTTCCCATTGGTGTCACTGAGTAACCTTTTTGTGCTGTTGTTTAGTGCTAATTGTGTTTTGCTTGTGACTACTTCAGAGGCTCTAGAAATATTCTTCTGGTTTCCCTTAGAAGGTGATCCTCCTTTCATTTAACTTCTTTAACCTAGTTACCTTAATATTTTGCATTGTAGTGCATTGTGAATTGATAAGCTGTAATTGATCTATCTGACTGTGAGCTTTCACCCTCTGATCTATAAATGAGGGGTGTCTGTTGTCTTAGGAATACATTTCTGATTAGCACTTGATCTTAAAAGTGAACAAACAGAAACCACACAGTGTAGACATTCTTGCATCTAGAAGCTCAATGTAACCATTTAGCACCATCTTGGATGCAGTAATTTCCTGACACTGAACTGAAGTCTGTTGTGCTGAGAATTCCACCTACTCCTAGTTTCAAACACTCAATCTGGCCCTCATTCAAACTTTCTTCTCTACTGACTTACTCAAAAGAACCCAGGATAAAGTAATCCAAACATGTGTCTGCCTTTGGTTTTGGCTATGGGCTTCTTTGGCATCAATGAACAACTCTGTAGAGAGAGCACTGTTCTCATTAGCCTGTGAGGAACTGAAAGTGTTCCAGGACCTCATCCCGGCTTTGGTCCCTTATATATTCTGCAAACACCCCTACCTTTCACTGGCTGTAGGATGTGATGTCAGTAGTTTCTCTGATTCCCGAACTGTGTTCCTCTCTGCTCTGTGTTGGTGGTTGTGACTAGTGCCCTTGACTGTATTTCTGATGTATGATGAAAAGAAAGCTTTATTTTTAATGACTTACTGGATTTAACGGAAGTCATTTTAGTACGGTTGCTCTTTGCTAGGCCTGCAGAATATACTTGGTCATTCCCAGTTCTGCTGGGTCTAAATCAGGGATATTTGATGAATAACATTTTAAGAATACTGTTAGTTTTCCACTAAAGGAGTTTCCCATGGAAAATGGTTTCAAGTTTTGTTTGACTCAGCAGATTAGCATGACTTTTTTTTTGTAAATGCCAGTCATTCAGCCTTGATTCTCATTTATATATTTGGAATCAATGTGATACATAGCATACATACTGTTAAGTTACAGAAGTAACTTTTTATTTTAATCACAGAAGAGAACATTAGGGATTGGAAGGGACCTCGAAAGATCATCCAGTCCAATCCCCCTGCCACAGCAGGATCACCTAGAC
>JAOXOE010028086.1:0-15037 GCA_028565055.1 Phoeniculus purpureus | reverse complement strand
GATTAAGATTTCAGGTTCCCCCCCCCCCCCGTTATTTTATTCTGAATTTTCTCCTTTTCATCTTTATATGCTGATCTTTCAGTTTTCTGCAGAAATGGCAGGTTATCACGTACATGTGTGTATGTGCATGTGCAAATATATAAGCCACATTTTTCTGTCAGGGTCCACTTCTACATTTCGGCTTTACAGTTGATTCTTCTGAGTAATTCTTTACTTTTTCCTGATGATGAAGTTTCTGAAAAGATCACTGAATCAAATTAAACTTCCTAAGGTTAGCTTCTGCTCCTGTGTGAAGTTTTTCACTCCCAGGTTGGAGACAAAATTGTTTTAAGACTTTTTCTTGCATGTGGAAGAACCAGGAAAGATAAAAGCCATTCTGTTGTTTAAATAAGTTAGATCTACTTTATTTTCTGAACAGACTACAGGGACTTGGCTAAGTGTTTGGTTAAATGTGGGAATTGAGATGGGAACTGAGACCTGAATCATCACAGCATAGAAGATGGGCAACTTGTAAGTAAGGGATAACCTGAAAGAGTTTTCTCTTCCTTACATCAAAATACTTTTGCATTTTAAAAGACTCTATTTTAGGATCTGTATTTTTTCAGTGTGATCCAGCCTCTGGCTGTCTGATCATGTTTAATGGGGCTTCAGTGTGCTAGAAGAGACAAAAGCCTGCAAGCCCCTGCAAAGCGTAGATTCCACTGAATGTGGAGGTGCCTTTTTTCTGAAAGCCACTTTAACTGGCCCAAATCATTCATGAAAGCCTGTCTGTGAAACATCTGTTTTCAAATGCACTTAGTGAATGCAATATTGCGCGGTGCTCATTTAACAACCAAGCACACAACGAGCCATTTTGGGTGAGGGCAGAAGTTGCCAGCTCTGTACCCAATCTCAGTTGTATGGAGATGTGAGCACAGGATTGACATGCAGTGTAATTCCCTTGGACCTCATCCCAACTTCGAGGATTATGCTGTTCTGGGGCTACTTGAGCCAGAGGTGGTATCTTTGTGTTTAATAGCCCTTGATGGGTTTTTCCCTGCATCTTTCTGCTCCTATTTCTGGCATGCATTTATGCAAACGAGCAGCAACAGGGAGCAGCCATAGTGTCTCATTACCCACTGGCCAGGAGAAACAAAAAGCAGCTCTCAACCTCCAAAGCTAGATGTTTCCAGACTTTTCCATTTCCAGTGCCCATTATAATTCTAGCATTTAACCAGCCACTTTAGAGCACTCATATTGCTTGCCAAGAAGCTGTGCAAAGCTGCCAGGTGTCATTCTCTTGACTGAGCAACACTTACTTTTGTTGTGCCTCTTTATTGAAGGTAGTGTTACATGGGTGTTTCCTAATATCAGCTGTGTTCAGGAATGTCTATTGTACAATCAAAGGATAATTCCCCACCCCCTTAAGGGTTACACTGGCCTTTTGAAAGGCTATAATATTTGCTGTTTCATCTGTCTATAGCCTGTGGCATTCTACAGAGAGAGAAAAAGCACCAGTAGCAGAGCCAGGTAAATTGTGATGTATGGGCTCTTTGGCAGACAGTGCAGGTTTCATGCTGTCGCCCATATGTAGACGTGAACAGCGAAGCCCTGCTGATGCTCTGGTGAATTAACTCACACTATCTTCTGCAGGATTTTTCAATGCAGGACACAGGTGAAAAGTAGGAATGCTTTCAATGAAGTGTAATATAATCCTCATCTGAGTGTCTTCAATGCCCAAACAAAATCCCTGTTTCTCTTGTATTGAAGCAGATTGTCTCCCTTTCAGCTAGCTGCTTTTGGCTAGCAATCTTTCTTTTTCTCTTGTATTTTCTAACTGAGTAACACAGATAAACTGCACTCGTGTGCAGTAACCCAGTATGTAGCCTTTGGCATTAAAGCCACTTAAAAAATTCTTGTCCCCATCTTGTTTGTTCTGCAGCCTCCTGCCCTGTTTTCATTACACTGTTTATAGGCTGTGTCGTACCTACAGTCACTGGAGTAATTCAGGTAAAAAAGAAAAGGAAGCAAGGCTTTTAAATAAACATCAGTTTAATCCACTTCTTTAAATCACAGTCATGCAGATGGGGGCATTGGCCTGATCCAGTGAACAGAGTAAGAAGGATTCAACAGGATTTCACCATAGTCTTTCACCAAATTTTCTGCCACAAATCTCACCCCCCAAGTGTTGCCTCTTTCAAAGTGTATTTTCATTTTACTTCAGTATTTGTTGATTCGCGCATAATAAGTAGAAAAACCTCAAGACAACATGACTGGGAACTGCTCATGTGTGGAGTTTTGAGAGCCAGTCCTGATCACCATTAGCACTGGGTGAAGATTAATTTGGAGACTAAACTCAGGCTACTTCAGAAATGTAAGCTCTCCAGTCCCAGGTGTTGTAAGTGACTAAGTTGACACGGACCCAAATTCTGTTTTATGGCAGTGAATGCTTTAAATTATCAACTCCCTTTGGAAGCACCTCAGCTGGAATAACTAAACCCTGAGGCCCTATGAACAACTAAACACTTCTGCAAATCTTGGCTTTGCTTTGGATTCTTCTTCATAACAGCCTTTTCCTTTCTGCTCTATTGCGTACCACAGATGCATCTTCTCCCTATTTCTGTTTGCCTATAGGGAAAAGACTGTCTTTTATCTACATTTGTATGGCAGGCACCAATAATGCTCTTTAGAGTCTCTAGACACTACAGAAATGTGCATAAATAAAACTGGGAGGAACTGGAACTGCAGTTTTATAGCCATAGTTCCACTTCAGGAATAAGACACGATGTGGAAAGAGGAGAGCTATCTAATCCAGTTGGAAGGTTTTTTATGCTGTTACAGCATAAAATGCATTTCTGAGGCACTGTTTGCTTCTGCAGACACTGTTGTTTCTTTACAGGACTATAGCTGTAGAAACAGAAGTTCAAACACACCGTGAGGGACAAAAAGCACATTTGCAATGTGTGCGGCACAACTTGTGAATGTGACAGCGGTGCATCAGCCACTCCCATGCTTTTTTCCACTGTTGATAGTCATATTTAGGGGACACTAAACCCTTTATTAGAAGGACAGCTGCATCACAATCCTACCTGATATGTCCTTTCCTGGAACATTGGAGAAGTGCCAGGCATTGGCCAGCTGTGGGCCAGCTGCAATAAGAACGCTTTAAAAGAGTCATCCTTTTCTTGTGCTCTCCCTTCTATCTGTGTGCATTCATCTCTTGACTTAAATGTCAGTGGCAGAGTTCCTCACTGGAAGAGTTCTCTTGTTTTTGCAGACGTAACAGGTGTGACTCAGGTGCATAAACAAGGGTATCTCCTCCCTTCATAGAAGTCCAGAAGTATCTGAGCTTTCCACCTTGGAGTGACAATTGTGGTGTAGGATGTTAGATAACCACCACCCTCTGGGATGGCAGATGGAAACCGAGCAATATAATACTAAATAGATGACTAAAATCCCCCTGGATGGTATTACCTGAACACCCTAAGAACATTAGTAATGCAAGTAATATTCAATTATCATACCATGGGAATATTGCTAAGGACCTATGTATCATTAACATTTCTTGTATTTCTACACAGCTTTTTGGCAGTTCCATCATATCTATCATGGCACTTGCATCATTGGCCACCCAAAGTTGTAGTCTCTGGAACTGTCTGGTTTTAGTAGTGGATACACTCTGATGGGCAATTCCAGACATATAAGGCTTTCTCTCGTAGCAAGTGTCCCTGTCTTCTTTGTTTAATAAGTAGCTATGAATTTTTACCAAGTGGCTTCTCTGTGTGAGGTCTGAAAAGAGAATGGATCAGTGTTTCATGCTTTGTAAGGAAAGATGACCTGAGTGAAACTCCCAGGGGCAAATACATCTAAGCTTTGGGAGGAATCCCAGATGGGATCTGTATTTTGTATGGGGGCATGCTAGTGTCCCCAGCAATTTGTGCTTAGAGCAAAGGACCACTAGTATTAAGGCCATCAGGATTGCAAGTGGGGGGGGGGGTGTGAAGAACAACCTGTACTGTATGTACAGGTGTTCTGAAAGAGACATATGAATGAACAGGGAAGGTGAAGGCACTGCAGATGAATGCAAAGTGGATCTCACCATCAGAGTGGCTGCAAAGCAGAAGATACAGTTTTCAGCTCTAGCTTAGTAGCCATTGGGTGCATTGATTCAATTTGCGGTGGAAAGTTATGCAATAGTTTTACTAGTCTCACAAAGATAAGTGTCTGTTGCTCATCAGAACAAACACAGCGATGAACAATAGCTCTATAATCTGGTTTTCTTGAAGGCACTGGAACAGGACACATTTGACTCTGAAGTTATTTAATTAAACTGCCAGGTCTCTCATTTTACAGGACTTTAAAAAGGAGACTTTAATAGCTCAATGGAAAGTTTCACATTCTTCTTCCCACTCCTCCCTTCATACTAAAACAAATACACATTTTGACTCCATTTTGCTTTCTGGAGCATGGTGCATTTCTTTAGGTAAAGGATGAGCATTGTTAGCTTCCTTGCAGCCAACCACATCTGCATGAGTGGTCTCTAAGATGGTCCTTTGTTGTAATGTAATTCAAAATGTTGTAATTCTCCCTGTTCACAGTGTGATGTACATTCTTCATGTAAGATGTGACTTTGGTGGCTCTTTTTTCTTAATGCTTCTTATTATCCATAGGCCAGTGGGCTGAGGAAGCTGAGGTTGGTTTATGAAACTCAATTGTTTAAGTATGTGATGTAAAGGGAGGTGGCCATTGCTTTAATATTCTTCACCCGTCAGTACTCAGCAAGCTTGTTCTCAAGTAAGAACGATCAGTATTTTATGTTTGCACAATTGGAAAACATTCAGCCAAATCAGCACCAAAACTCTCTACATGGCCTAACAATCTCACCAGGGTGAGGCGATGCCAGACAAACAGCTCTGAGGAAATCAGAGGTTGCAGGGGAAATTCTGAGTAAGCACTTCCCTCCACAGATTAGTATGTGTAAGAGGACAGTTTATCCCATCAGAGGTACATGATTGCAGAGTAGCAGAGGAAAGAGAGGGGTGGAACAGGTCTTCCCTTGTGAAAAGAGAAACAGGCAATGCCATCAGAGGTCTGCAGCCCCTATTGCTCCTCAGACAAGCCTGCCTTCTCTGCATGCTTAGCATGTTGGTTTTGCATCTTGTATGCTTGCTGAGTGGCAACAGAGTCTATCAAATAATGTTTGCATGAGAAACAGAAGCTATATTTTACTTCTTTCTTACTGCTGCCACGTTTAATAAAGTCTTCAGACAATCACGGTGTTTCTGGCTGTGTAGGCAGCTGTCTTCTCTGACATGCCTTGTCTTTTGCAGAAGAGGACTTCCCCATTAGATACATGCATGCAGCAATTAGGGGACTGTAAATGGGATCACTGTGCTTTGAAATAGAAGTCATCAAACTGTGCTGCTTGACATTATGTGAAATTGTTGGTAAACTGCATGTTTATGACTGCTGTAGTATATCTGAAGACAAGTAATAATCCACTGCAGTAGAATTTCTCCATGAAACATGATTATCCCCGTTTGGTGGTGACAGCTGAAGCAGGGAGAGCAAGGAGGGATTACTCATGAAGCAAGCTTCCTTGTGAAGATGTGCAAGGGCAGTCTCCCAAGAAGACAGTGTCTCTAGGCAATGCTGTCAGGTCTGCACAGACACAAGTATATGTAATGCAGAAGTCCATGCACATGCTAGACATCTGCTAGTCTTCACAGAAAAGCCAAGAACTTTGTGAAAAATCACTCTTCCTTGGAGCTACATTTTGAAGAGTCCAGCTTCCTTTGGTTTCCAAATCAATCCCACATCAGCTTCTGAATAGAAACACACTGACCATAATGTTCAAAGACACTGATTTCCAGTGTGAAGTTCATAGAAAGATTTTCAAAGAAGTTGTTGTTGGAAAATTTGGTCTGTATTTGTCAGTATATAGTAGCATGTATTTTAAATCAAGTTTGTTTTAGCTCTGGATCCCATGTGAATTTCATCCCATAGGATGAAATTTAAAAAAATGAGAGCAGGACATGCTGGGAAAGCTCAGGCCAGCAGCACCTCCATCCTTATCTATCCTGTAGGTAAGTGGTGACTGTCATTCCCTGTGTGTTGGGGGGATGAATGCCTGGCTGTCATTTTCTATCCTGTTAGATGCCACCTCACCCAGCATAGCCTGCAGACAGAGCAGTGATGTGGGTGCCAAGTGCTAAAAACACTCCAGGAGAAAAGAGCAAAGTGAAATGGGGAGAGTAGAGAGGACAGCATGAAGGGTAAATCTCTGTACAGCAGTTAAGCTTAATTATTTGGATCACCACGGGAGAACTCTGAGCCTCAAGAGTTTCTTATTACATGAACACAGAATTTTTTCTTCTTTTATAAGACAGAACAGAGGCCTTTTCACTCTGAAGATTTAGAAGAAGCATGGCTTGACCTTAACTGACAGCATCTGCTTCTGTTTTGACTGTATTGATGAATAAAGCAACAGCAACATGGTGGTGTGTAGAGCCCTGGGGAATATTTATAAGGCACATTAGTACGGCAATGCAAACTAAAACAGCTATTGACAAGCATGAAGTTCAGAAGCTGTGATTTTGCCTGTAGCGATGACTGCTCCCCCCGCCTTGAAACCCTTGTCAAGACTAATCATTACAACATAAGGAGGCAAGAACAAGGTGCCATTTCCATGAAGAGAACCCAGCCGTACAGGGAAGAACAGAAAAGGGCTTTGGGAATCTTAGTGCTAATTCACTGAGAATGTGTACAACAAGGCAGAGATGTTTCATTCCTGGACCACTTTTCTTTGGGAGTATGAGAAAGAAATCTCTTTCATTTTTGGCATTTCATCCCATGTAGGAAATTTGAGATGAATTTAATAGGATGGTACCCCCTTTCTGTGCTTTTAATTTTGTATTTTTAATAAATGCTGGATTATATAGAGAGTTGTAACTCTTGCACAGAATCTTATAGAAGGCTTTAAAAAGCCCTGTAATAAGGATTTCTTTATTAAAATAGTGGTTAGCATAATTTCTGTAGAAACCAGATTATACTTCAATAGAATTTCAATAAAGGAATGTTAGACTTTTAAGCAAGATGAAAAATACTATCACTGGTTCTTTTCTTTAGGAGCCTTTTGTCAGAAATACTACAGTCACACATCCTACTTAAAAATGGTCCAGGGCACACAACTCAAGGAAAACAGTGAAGTAGGTTTTGTTTCTTAATTTGAATCTCTCATTTTTTTTTCAAAAGGCATTAACACTTAATTTTTCTATTCCTCAGTTTCCCCATCTGTAAAATGAAGATAACAAGCACACCACAAAGATAAGCTCTCAGTCGCATTTAATTACTTCCCTGTGATTCTCATGAAATTTTTTTTCAAAGAAAAAACCTGCAAGTGAGAAGTACCACTGCACATTGCAGTAAATCTTTATTTGTGTCCTACAAATTCTGCAAGTAAGCAACTGAGCACATATGCCTAAAAGACTCCCTCTGCTCTGCAAAATGTAGAGTGTCAATTGTTTTGGCAAGCATGACTGACTTTTATTTGTTTAGAGTAATTCCCCACTGACTGTGTGTCTGTTTTTTCTGGTATTCTTTAAAGAAAGAGGGCCTTATATTACAAAGAACAAGCTTGAGGGTAAGGTGCTTTGATTATGCTTTCACCACCAAGTTCCCTATGTGATGCTGGCTAAATCATTTAATCTTTGCATTTTCTTCCTATATAAAATAAAAAGAAATCAATAAAAAACTGTAGTTTTCAGGCACACTACAACCAAAATGTACATGTTACAAATAGATTAATTTCAAAGCAAAAGAAACCAGGGATAGCCTTCATCTTATGCTTGAAATTCAGACTTACAGTTTCTAGCTTTAAGGCACTCCTGAATGAAGCAACGCGACAACTGCCAGAGCAGGGAGGTCTTTTCTGATGATTGCTAGTAACATCTTTTCACATTAAAGCACAGAGATGTAAATTGAAGCTTATACTGCCAGATAATTTTCTCATTTTGCGATTTCCACCTTTCTTCTTCTTGTGTTTATTTATCTCTTCCCTGGTGAAGACAGAACGTACTGTTTGCAGAACAGGGTGTTTGAAATATTTGCCTCTTCAGTGTATAGGGTAAGCAGACCATGATTCCAGATTGTTCTTCCTGGTAGCTACTGGATGATGACAAATTGAAAAAAAACCTGCAAATATATCTTAGAATTTGAAAAAAATGTGAGACTATTACTTTGAAAATTCTGTGTTGAAGATACTTATCAACAACCCAGAGAAAACATAAGATGAGAGGAAGAAACTAAATTTACCAAATTATGAGTTGTCATAGAATTCGTATCGCTCTCTAACAAAATACATGGTGTATTCAAGGGCATTTTGTCATTCTTAAAATGAAGGGTATGAATCTCTTACTATACCTGCACATCTCACATACCAACAGCACCAACCTAATGGTATAAAACAATTATCTAAAGAATTTATCAACCTGCTGCAGAAAAGCACCGTTGCATACAACAGTGTATTGTGAAGCACTTCCATGCCGTACACAACTGTTTTATTAATCCTGTGAAGACAATAAGCAACCTGGCCTGACCACTTCTCTAAAATTATGTTTGGCAGGAATGAGATCTATTTTTACTCTGCATCTGAACACCACCTGTGCATCACGGCCATAAATTCATGTCGTTTTTGAGTCAAATTCCCATCACCTTCAGTAGGAAATGATCAAGCCACAAGTGAGGAAGGATTAACAAAGGATTTGTCAGAGATTAATAATAGATCAGTCCATGCTGGCTAGTAGTTTTGAAAGGTTTAAGTTAGCGACAATGAGGGAGGGTGGTGGACAGTGACATTGATAACATGGGCAGCATGCTGTCTGAGCATGCCAACAGTAGCAGATAGCGTAATCGCATTTACTGCATTAACTAACGTAGGGAGAGTTGCTGGGAGAGTCCGCTGAGAAGAGGAACAAGAGAAAAAGGGTCTTGCAAATGGATTCCGCTGAAATATCTGTACTGCTTACATACACCAACCCATATGGGAGCACACTGCTGAGGTGTAGACACATACACGGACAGTGTCCCCAGAAGAGTCCTCAGCCTAAGAGAGGTTAAGAGATGGAAAGCAGCAAATGCATAAAGGTTGTTCCAAGGTCTGACATGTAGTGAGTGTGAACAGGAGCTCTCTGCCTTGTAGATTTGCTCATGTTAAAGGACTGAGTCAAGACAGAAGACACACTATTCATACTATGCATCACAGAATAATTCAGGTTGAAAAAGACTTTTAAACATATGCAGAATGGCAATTCAAGCACCTCTCTGGGCAGCCTGTTCCAATGCCTGATGATCCTTTCAATAAAGTAGATTTTCTTAAAGTCTAACTGAAAATTCCCCTGGCACAACTTAAGGCCATTCCCTCTTGCCCTATCACTTGCCGTTTAACATCTTTCTCGACACAAGGACTGCAGCATTTCCCTGGGCAACTTCCTGTCTGAACCACAACCTATTATGTATTTGTGTGTTGGAGGGTTTATCACCCAATGTCAAAAACTGGCATCATTGGTTACTCCACTGGAACTTTTGACAAGTCCTTAACAGTTCTCACTGTTCTATGAGTTTAAATAACTTTAGTCTGAGTTTATCTATCTTCTGCTTTCAGGCAGTAAATTTTTTGCTGTCTCTTCTTCTGATAATTCCTCTGCTAGAAGATGTATTTCCCTCCATACCATAGATATCTCTTTGCGCTACCAGTTAACCCTGTAACGAAGGAACGGACCTTTGAAGTTGGCATGGAGACAGGAACTGCTTATCAAGAATTCTTCTGGTGTTCTTTGATACTAAAAGGAATTTGTTGTTTTAACTGTGTCTGAGAAATATGACAAAGAATAAGATCTTTTATTCCCTGTTGTGTGCAGTTCTTCCAGTAATTATGGTTTCTAGCCCTGCTGCTCCCTGAGACAGTCAGCGATACTGACTTTTTCAGACTAAATTTTGATTCCGTTTCTGTGTCTGGTGTTCATTATGTCTAGGTCTTCCAGAGCATGTTGCTAATAAATGTAGATTCCATTGGATGCTATTTTGAGTGCAAGTGCTCACATGTTGAGTCAAAGACACTGTTCTCAAACGGTGATCATGGAAGATGCAGGAGATGGAGCTTTTTCAGCAATTGTCATAAGCTTAATCCTATTTTTTCCTTCCTTGCTCAAATTTTTTCAGCTGAGCAGGTTTTTTTTATTAAAGCACCTTTGTTTTAGTAAACTGCCATGGAAGCTCTAAGGACAAACAAAGCCAGTACTCTCCCTTATCTCATGGTTCTATAGATAGTAAAAGTTTGTGGACTGTCCAAATAGAAATAGATTGATTTAGTACATTTGGACACCCAGAAGAAATTGCCTTTCCTAGAGGTAGTCCACATTTGCATTTGCTTTTCTTCTCAGAGCTATGGAACATGTTCAACAGGCTTCATATGAACCCCTTAAAACTTGTTTGTTTTGGCTATTATGTTCCTTAATCCTCACATTGTGAACCAGTGAATTCTTTATTAGTGGGAATGTGTTCAAATTCTTTTTGCATTTTATCAGGATAATGTGAACTGACAAGCACTCTGGGAGATGATAAATCTAGAATTGAGGTCTTTTTCATGGTAGATGAAGAATGAGCTAGAACTGCTTTCACGGAGAGGAGCAAATCTCAGTGTAATTTTTTTCAAGCATCAGGCAGTGTTGTAGTAATGTGGTTGCCATGAAAAACCGTCTGAAGGAGTCACATATCCAATAACTCTTACACAGTTGTTCTTCAAAAATGTACCTGCGGTCCAGTGCTTTAAAGATACGTGTTTACAATAACCTAAAAGGCTGCATCTCCTGCACTTGTGCTTAGTTTCAGGGCTTAAGGGGAATTCAGAGTGTGCAGAAGCAGGCAAGTGAGGTCTTGGGATAAAATCCTAACAAAAAGTTTTTGTGACATTTTAATTCAATCATCTGCTCAGAATTAGTTCCCTGTGGGCTTGATACATTTAAGAAAGTTGCCACAAAGATCTGGTATCTCCCTTCTTGACTACAGTAACCTCTTTTCTGACTTTCCATATATCTGTGTTTTCTGCCCACTCTAGAAACTTCTTACTGTTGTTTGGCTGTAAAATTCTCTCCCTCCCATTCTCCTTCATCCATCTTTTATCTCTTTTGACTGCTCCCTTTCACATCACCTGATGTTCAAACCTCTCATCATGTTCAAAGCCTCTGCCTGCCTACCCAAAATACCTCAAATAGCTGCCCTTCAACCTCCCCTGAAGACCAACTTCTGTTACTGTGTCCACAAGAAATGGATTGCGATCAGCCACAGAGATGGCAAGAAGGACCTGCTGATATTTCTGAAGCTGAAGTGACTGACATGCAGAGATTTCGCTTAGATAAACCCCTGCTTTTGTGAGTGTGACTTTCTCCACAAAGCTCCCTTGTATTATCTGCTTGAAAAAGTTATTCTTCTATTTTTCCTATGCAAAAAGTCTCTGAAACTAAGACACAAATTTCTTGATATTTTTCTGTCCTGAGAGAAAAAGCTTTCTTCAGAATGCCTCCCTGTGGATATCTGTTCGGTTTTGAGTCTTAGCTTTAACTTGTGGCTGGGACAACAAATGAACAACATTGCTATATATGAACAACATATATATTGTTCCAGCCTCGGAGCCATTGACTTTTCCTTTCACATTTCCTCTCTGTGTACTGTGTCCCTAAGTCCACATTGCACTTGCAGAGCCACACTCAGGGGACTCCTGCGTCTCTTGTGCTTTCACATCCCACCTCGAGCTCCCATTGATCTTAGTGGGAGTCTGGAGTGAGATTCCACAGGATGGAGAGATAAGAAGGCACTCAATAAAAGTTCACACATCTGATAACAGTTCTGCATACAGGACAGATGCATTTTCACCTTAATTATCAGTCACCTTCCTTTGTGGTTCAATGAAAGTTGTTCCATTTTAATACAACATCAACCCAGGCACCTAGAAACAGCCTGAAGTCCCACAGAAAATTACACTGATGCCATCTTTAGGCATGCATCTCCCTTCCTCTGTGAATTTTAAATAAAGCACTGTGTATCCTGAGCAGCGCTTGGCAAGCAAGGGAGTACAGAAAAACCCAGTGATCACACACAGTACTTGGTGATAATTGCCAGCAAATTACTTCAGTGCTGAGCAACAAATGAAGAGTCGTCTTTGCAAAGGATTTAATTTTTTGGTACCTACCTTAAAATAAATTCTGGTACTTCAGTTTGCGTGACAGAAACATGGAAGGTTTTTTTCAAAAGGCAGCAGTGATGACAATAGGCTTATTAATACTAAAAAATGAGCTCTATAATTACAATAAAACCATTGAGTCTCACTTCTTTTATATAAATGGCAGTATGTAAATAGGGAGCCACTTGCCTTGATAACTGCAGAAGCTATGAAATCCTTATTTGAAGAACTTCACTTCAGTTTTCCTATGGCATTCAGTACTCAAAAGTTAGAAGATTTCCCCCTCCTCCCCTTTTCTTTCTCAGTGTAACAATGCATTTTAAACTACTCCAAAATTGCAAAGCTGTTCCACAGAGAGGAAATGGCTTGAGGAAACCGTTTGCTTTTTTATTCCTGGAACATCAAAATAAAATACCAAATAGGAAAATGAATTCTATTGTATAAAGGATGGGAGCAAGACATAAAGGGCTTAGATAGAGGGTAACTTGTCTGGGAAGCCCAGGTGGGATTTGCAGAGTCTAGCAAGAGATCACAGAAGTTGGCTTAGGTATCTTGAAGCTGTCTGAGCGTAGCAGAAGAGCTTATGGGAACACACAGCTCTTTATTCCCTGTTCACCTAGGAACACGTCCTGCATGGTCCTCATAACAAGGCAGAGTTTGTGTGTTATAGAGATCTCGGTGAAGTAAAAATTCACAGATATAGGTGGTTTCTCTGTCTCTGCTGTTGTATAATAGGGGAACCTAGACAAACCCATTCACTTCCATGGCAGCCCTTTGGTTTTTTTGTGAGGAATGATCTCTGCTAAAAGCAATAAACCATCAGGAAACACGGAACTTCAGTGAGAACTTCAAGAGGTTCACTGTTCTAAATGAAAAAGTAGCTAATACTTTTTTCTCTTAGTGACTTCATTGAAATAAGGATATCTCTAGATGTCTGAAGAATGAAGATGTTCTTGGGAAAGACAAAATGAAATAAAAGTGGAAATTAATTTCAGGATTAATTGAAAGCTTGATGAAGCATTCACTGGTAACCATGTAATATTCAGTGGGAAAGGCTCAGATCTTGGCTGCATCCTTGAGCTCAACTCTTGCACATTGTTCCTGTTAAGGTTTGTACTGGAAACTAGGCTGTTCTTGTGTTCTCTTGCTTATCCAGAGACTTCAGTAAAATTTGAATTCTGTTCTTCTTCATGGCACATTATGTGTAATTTAACACATGAGAGAAGGATCCTCCTGCCTCTGAGTAGCGAGAATTTTAGTCAAGGGTAATAAATGACATTGAGTATCATGAACAACAAGTAAGTGCCCTCTCTGCGCTAGATGGAGATAGTTGCTCAAGAGCTTACAAGATTCCCCTAGTGATCTTCACCTCTTGATAGACAAAGCCATCCTGGTCAAGAGACAGAAGTGTTTCCCTAAGGTGCAGTACCTCTTACCTGCAGGTTGCTCTAGATCTTGAAATGCCTGTCCTTGGGTTTGTCACTTATCCTACCCAGTAGAACTAATTTACTTTATCACAAACTCACTTTGTGAGTGCAGGATAGAATTCTAGAGCTGAAATCTCAATGGCCAAGTGCAAGTGGATTGTATATTTACCAACCTCTTAAGTAGCTCTGAAAAGCTGTGATTGAGTATTTTCGAGGTGGCTTCTCATCTAGCAGGGAAAAAACTGTACTTGTACATGACACAAATGTAGAGACTTGTTTTACCTTTGAGGAAAAACAAGGGCTTGCTTTTCCTTTGAGGGCATAAACATGGTCTGCACAGGGACAGATTTTCTAGCATGACTGTATCTACAAACCTGTTATATGAAGACTTATATCACTGGCAAGTGATTTTGACTATTCAGTATAGCACTGGCTCCCTTAATGGTTTTTTTTTACGCTAGTGACAAAAGTGATTTGAGGTGTTGTAACTACATCATGGCAACAGGTCTTGGTGGTACAGCTTAACCCATAAAGTCATTGCCATATTCACATATATATATAAATACATATTTCTTTCTGCTCGTATTTCTTGACATAGACAACTGCTGTTCATACAGGTGTCATACATAAAGCTTATTTATATATGCATGATTCGAAACCCAGTGTTCATGGATTTCCTCTGCTGTTGGAACTGCCTGCTCAATATCCATGTTTTATAAAAAAAATACAGTGAGAAAGAAAGTGGCTTTTTCACTCAGGCATCATGAAATGTCTTTCATGTGTACTTGAATTTAGGCAACCAGATCTTCAAAAGCACCAGGAGTGCTTTATTCTATGTCCCAGAATAAAACAACTGTCAATAGTTTGATTCTCCTAAACAGAACAGACCTTTTCACTTCACATGGCTCTAGAACTCAACTGATAAATACAAACAAATTTGTGACTGTTTCCCTACAACAAATGGTGTATCCTGTCCAGACAATTTTTTTAAGTAAATGAAAATCCTATTACAAGAAATCCCCAAGTAACACATTTAAATATAATAAAACATATATCATTTTAAAGAATTACGTAGGTGTATAATTTATTTGAGCCTCCTGTGAATTTCTTTGGAGTGAAACTTCATGCTTTTTCCCAGTGAGCTCTCGATCTTGTAAGGCAGGCAGAATTAGGCTTTGTAACTCCTCTTCCTAATGGCTTATAGAGGAACCTTTCCTAGTTTGGCATTTGTCAGTGCTGAAACACTTCAATTACATCAATTTTCCTAATTTTGGACTGCAGCGGTGAGAAGCAATCTTTCTCAATGCTGAATTGAACGTGTGTAACGGGTTGAAACTAAGAAACTGCTTTGCTCCCAAGTTTTAAGGGGAAAGGAAACCAAAGCAGTCAGGTCTCA
>JAOXOE010028085.1:0-16863 GCA_028565055.1 Phoeniculus purpureus | reverse complement strand
TGTGCCCACCTCTCCAGCCCGTCCAGGTCCCTCTGGATGGCATCCCTGCCCTCCAACATGTAGTGACACACTGAAATACTCAAAAAATCCATGTCTCAATATTTGAGCAGCATGTGGAAACAACATCTGTTATTATACTAAATAATAAAAATTACTGTTGTTGAAACATTTCCCTTCCAAAAATGTTGGTTAAAGATACAATAATTACAAAATGCCTAAAACTGTTGTGCATTTTATACACATGCCCATACATGCACATACATGAGCAAACACTAAGCATCACAGTGTGATGGGTTCAAGACCACAATTAAATAGAAGGAAAAGCAGCTAGGTCTCAGTGAGATATTGGATAGAATTTGTCAGACAATGGGTAGCTTAGGAAAATGAAAGGGTTTTATTAAAACTATAACTATACAGAGAAAGAAGAAAAAGGTTAAGCAAGTTAGTGCATACAAACCAGATACTCCATCACAAATGCCATCACATATTCTGAGAAAAATATAGTGGGACATTACTACCATATTGGTCCTTGAGTTTTTACATTAGAGACCTGGGGAAAGCATGTCAGTCAAGCAGAGAGGTGTACAACCACTGTCTCTTCTATTCATTCTGAGAGACTTGTCAGGTCCTCTATGAGTTGCACACAATGGTCTGCAGATGTCAAAGCTTAGGCCATTCCAGACCAGTGAACTCTTCAATTCTCCAGCACAGCTTGTCTGGCAAAATGCTGATCGGACTGGCCTGATTCCTCAGAGCCTGAACTGCATCCCTCGATGCAGGAAACATGCCTTTTAAAAAGATCTCAGTCTCTCGCCAAAGGTTTAAGGATTCTCGAGTCCTTCTGCTTCTTTCATAACAGACAGTTCAGCTAAGCACAAAGGAATTCTCAGATGCTTCTCCCGAGGCTCCTTCTCTCCCCAATACTTGAGCATCCCCAGCTTTTCTCAGTGGCAGAAATGGTAGTTTCTCTTCCTGCTGACTGGTGGCTCAAAGATGGTGATGGCTACATAGCTGATGTACTCTAGGTGACCCTGCTCTGGCAGGGGGTTGGACTAGATGATCTTTCGAGGTCCCTTCCAACCTCTATGATTCTATGATTCTATGATGTCAGCGGGGGTCTCCCCTACGCCGGAAACATAGCCGAGACAGTTCTGTTCCCCTCCTCTTTCTCTCTTTCTTTCTCCCCTGCTCCCACTTCAGTCACAGGGGAAAGGGGAGCATTTTCAGCTCACTACAGGTTTCTGGATGAGAGAGATTGCTGCTGCCATTTGGAAGGCATTGTAGAGGCAGTGAAGAGCAGCAGCACACTTCAGGGCTAGCAGATTCCCACCGGGAGCTAGCATCAGATCTCTGGATTGCTGCTGCTTGGTGGAAAGCTTTGTAGGGACAATGAAGAAAAGCAGCAGACTCCAGGACTTCCCTGAGGGAACTAGCCTCAAATGTTTACACACTCAGAGGGGTGTCTTGACAGTAGCAGCACTTCTAAGCACAGTGAAAATGAATTTCAGGCTAGAGCCTTAGGGAAAGCTCAGAGCCACAGATTGCTACTGCCAGTTGTAAAACCTTATAAGGACAGTGAAGGGCTGCAGCACACTTCAGGGCTCCCAACTTCCCTGGGGGAGGTAGCCTCAAACCTTTGGACACACATTGAGGTGAGAGTTTCAGCCACAATGCTTTCAAGCACACTGACCATGCATTTCAGGCTAACAACTCAGGGAAAACTGAGAGCCCCAGATTGCTGGTGCCAGTTGGAAGGCCTTGTAGGGACAGTGCAGAACAGCAGCAGACTTCAACTTGGGCCTTGGCTTTAAGTACTTTGTTGCTGGAGCTGGAGTAGCAAGCACCTCAGTGCTGGTAACCCTGCCTGCTCTGAATGTAGAACCAGTTTTCCACCATTCATAGGAGGTGGCAGACGTGTCATACTAGCACAGAGTAAGTGGTATTGGAAAAGGTGAGTGATGACCCAAAAAATTTATAGCTGGTATCAGTTCAACCTATGAAGGCAAGTGCTGTTCCTCAGAAGGTTTTGGGCAGAGGCTGCTGGTTTGAGCACAGCAGAAGAATGTTTTAATCTTGCACTAATACAGGTCTTGGAAACTTGGAGAGAAACTCTTCCATTTCCTGACCCCATCAGTGACAGTGAGGTGTGAGCTGTCCCAGTGCACCAAACAGACTGTTATACTGGGCTCCAGCAGCCATCACACAACAATGTGGGACAGCAGGGACAGGAGATAGCACAGCATTATTCTGATGGACAAAACAAGAGCACAGAGAACACTGTCCCCTTCTGTTTGGCAGCATGGAAAAACCCCAAGATGCTTGGCCCTCAGGCAGGTAAGAAAAGGCTCAGGGCAGGGCAGGAAGATAGAGGTAAATGGCAAGGCAGGGAGAGGAACTGAAATAAGCTTCATTGGCTTGGTCTAAAAACACCTGAGACATGCTGGAACTGAGCTTAGAGCATGAGTACCCAGCTGGACTCCAGCTATGTTAAAGCAGCTCCGGTCATCTGCTGCACTTGGCCTCTAGGGCAAAATCCTGCAGTTTTGTTGGGTCTTGCACTTTTGGGGCTCTTTCCTGGGTGCCTGAACAGCTCTGGTTGCTGGGATCACTAAAGCCTGTGAAAATAGGGGTTGCATATTTTTTAAAAGTGCATAGCCCACACCATTATAGAAAAGAAATTCTGGAAAGGTGTTTTTGAAGGTCTGAAGGCTGAAGAAAATAACAAGAGCAATAAAAATTACTTTTTCTTTCTTTTTTTTCCCTTTTTTCTTTTCTTTAGTGACTGAGCAGTGTGTTTCAGCAAGGACAATGGTTGTTTCTTTATTAAGTGGAGACAAGATTAAATGCTGTGTAAAATACACCAAGCCAGACAGCAGCTGAGCCCCACAGAGCCAATAATGGGTAACAATTAAGAATGAACAAAACAGAGCAGAACTCACAGTGGCGAATGCTGACACCTCAAAGCTCTTTCCATTGCAAGCCATTCTGCCAACAAACCCATTTATCACTTCTCTACGTTACACTCATTGATTTCTATTTGTTTTTAAAGAAAAGAGCATTTAATTGACTCTTTAAACCTCCAACAAAGGGTGTCTCTCTCTTCCAAACCAAGTTACTTTCAATGCAGTGCCTCACATTCCCTGCAAGCTCTGCTCTGCTCTATATGGGTAGCTCAAGGTGCAGGACAGCCTGTGGGGTCAAGGCAATGCAGCTCGGTGTGGGCGGTTGTGCTTCTGGGAGAGCATGTGGGCACCAGAGGTGATTTACGGTGGGTATTTAATTTGGAGATGGTTTATTTTGGGGATGAAGTACTAAGCTAAAAAAAATAAATGAAAATCCCAAAAGCGCAGCAGGGGAGTGTTGTCTCAGGCTCTGAGGCCACTAGATGGCATCGTTGTACCACACTCGGCCAGCTGCAGAAACTAGACACCACTTTTCAGAGGCTCTGAGGTTCCTCTGGCAATGCCAGGAGGGTCATCATAGCCAAGTGACATTGTGCTGAGGCATATTTGCTATTGTGGGGCAGAGAATGATGGCAGGATCCTGGTCTGTGCTTGCTCAACTATCCCCAAGGGTGCCAGCACTGCAGCCAGGCTGGTACTTAGAGACTGGCTGGAGGATAAGCAGAGCCTCTTCTCCCTAGAGACTAGCGATAGGGCAAGAGGAAAAGGGGTCAAGTTGTGTCAGAGGAGGTTCAGACTGGATCTTAGGAAAAATTTCTTCCAGAAAGAGTGGGGAGGCCTTGGAACAAGCTGCTCAGGAAGGGAACCATGCACCATCCCTAGAGAGGTTCAACAAATGGGCAGACATGGTGTTTCAGAAGATGGGTTAGTGGTTGGAGGTCGTAGTGTGGATGGTTGGACTTGATGATTTTGAAGCTCTTTTCCAGTCTTGATTATTTGATTCTATTCTAGTCTAGCCTAGTCTAGTCTATAGAGTTTGAGAGGTGAGCAGCCATGGCTTAGGTCAGTTGCAGGTTAGGGGCTGCTGACATTCATGTGAAGTGTTGCACACACACTGCAGCCCTCTGTGTTCACTCAGGTCCTGCTCAGTCACTTCATACCACCCTTCCTTCCAGCCTCCAACTCTCCAGGACACCATACCTCAAAGCCTTCTCCCTGGGGCCCACTCACAGGAAAGGTACATCTCACACTTTGCCACAGAGAAGAGGCAGCTCAGCCAGAGCAGATGGAACAGCCCAGTGGGTAGGAAGGTTCCTGCAGGGGGAGGGAAGGTGCCTGCAAAATCAGGTGTAGCAGAGGATGCAGAGTAGCTAACACTCCAGGGAAATGAGCCTTGCTCTCCTCAGTGCCTGGCAGAGCAGAGACACACAGCTCCCACCTCATGTGTGTATTGTGATAAATTAATATTTGAAAAAAGGTGAGACTGGAGGGCTGATTCTTTGAAGGGGGGTGAGCTGTTTGTAGGCTCTTGGAGCTGTCACAGCCTCCACATCTCATGAAAGCTCTGCTGAAGGAAACAGGAACATCAGTGCATATTAAAGCATTAGCTTCAGGAGAAGCCCCTGGGCCAGGCTCTGTGTTTATGTGAGTAGGGAAGGACCATTCCCTGCTTCTTTTCACACAAGGAGAAAGCAGCTGCTGCAGAAGGTGTGTGGGGCACACTCCAGCTGTCTGAGCAGGCTCTTCATACCCAGGGACCTGGTGCTCAAACTGTACTAGTAATAGGGCAGGAGGAATTAATAGAACAATTAATAGAGACAGAGAGACTTGTTCAACTGCAGGTCACTGGAGGCTCAGGGAGTGGCCCAGGGTGCAGTGTGCCTGCCCAAGCGTCTATGCCTGATACCCTCTTAACCTCCTGCTTAGGTAGATACTATAGAAATAAGGTATTGACAGACCTCTGTTACTCCCTAGACACTTCAGTCACTGGGTTAAACACTGCTGAGATGCTTTAGGCTTCTGTGGCTACACCTTAGGCAGGCTTTTTCCTTTTTTTTCTATTTCTTCTCCCTAGAACCTGTGTTTACACAGTGAGAATATCTGGCTGTGGCCTCAGAGAGGAAGCACTGCTGCTGGTGCTGAAGGGTGATTTCTTCTTGCTAAGTCCTTCCACCCTTGTGGCCAGTCTGACCTAATGAGCCTGTTATTTACTTTAAACTATCCACCGTGTTTGGGAAGCTGTAGAAAGTATTTCTCTTCCAGGCTGGATGAATGTTGCGGTATATTTTGCCCAAAGAAGCCTGGAAGCTGCAGAAAGGAGAAGTGGAAATGGCTGGAAGTGGCACCACAGGTGATTTAGACTGGGTTGGGGAATTTCTAGTGTTTGTTTCATTAAAGTGTTTTCATTTACTTAATTGTCATCATTAGAGCCTGGGCTAGTTCTGCAAATCCCAGCCCTGACCATGGAGGAGAACTGGCTCTGTGTCTGTCTGGTCAAAGCCCCATTGGAACTTACAGGTATCACAGCACTGGGATGAGCAGCTCCAGTGTAACTTCTGCGGAGCTGCAGCAGATCACAGAGTCACAGAATCACAGAACATTACGGATTGGAAAGGACCTCAAAAGATCATCTAGTCCAATCCCCCCACCATAGCAGGATCATCTAGATCAAGTCACACAGGAACATATCCAGGCAGGTTTTAAACATCTCCAAAGAAGGAGACTCCACAACCCCCCTGGGCAGCCCATTGCAGGCTCTGTCACCCTCACTGTGAAGAACTTTCTTCCAAGGTCATTCGGGAACTATAAAAGCAGTTACCACCATGGTTGAAAAACTACTCTGGGACATGCCAGCCATGGTGGCTGCCAGGGGCAGGGGCTGGCCATTGGCTTGGGTGAGCACTGCCGTGCTGGTACTAATCCAGCATGCAGTGTCATAAAGGGTTTGCAAACTTCTGCAAGTTCCAGTCTGTTCTTCTTTCTGAATACAATGGTTGTACTAGGTGATCTTAAAGGTCTCTTCCAACCAAGGACATTACGTGGTGTGAGATGTCTTCTTTTTCTTTTGTTTTTGAAGATTTTTTTTATGGAGAATGAAGGGTCAGAAATAACATTGCTTCACTTGGCAAGCAAAAGGCTTTAGAAATAGGTCTTCCATCTCCAAGAGATGGAAGTTTTTCTTCCTAGGTAGTTGAGGGCTCTGCAGAGCAGCTGCTGGCTCCCCTCTCCATTGTGACCAGCCTTTCCTTGCTAAGTGACCGTGACCTCAACAGGCTCCCGACTTGGTGCTGACCTGAGCTGATCTGGCAGTTTGTGGGGCACTGGTATGTGATGCCCCAACCACTGCTTTCACCTGCCATGCAGCTCCAGCAGCCCCAGGGAAACTCTGTGGGAACAGCCACAGCAGCAGCCAGAGGTTTCTGGCACAGAGTAGAGAAAGAAGGCTCCCCAAAAGGGAAGGAAAAAAAATCGTTATCTGGGCTTATCTTTCTCTGTATTTTAACAGTAGGGCTGCTCACAATTGGAATCACCTACATGCTGCCATGGAAACAGCAGTCAGCGTCCCTGCTGCAGTTCACAGCCATCTGCAAGGGAACAAACACTGGCCTGTTTGAAACCACCCGGGGTGGTGCTGGGCACCATGCAGCTGGCCCAGGAGAAGCTTCACCAAGGCATGGCAGGATATGCCTGTCACACTGAACAGCGGAAGTACCAGTGCCTGCAGCATCCTCTCTGGAGATGTGCTGACATGAACAACCAGTGTGGATCAAACTGGTCTGAATGAGCATTGGATTCACCAGGGCTTGCAGCACTTTTTGTGTGATGCTTGTGGGAATCCAGGTTGTGTCAACAGTGGGATCTCTGTGCAGAGCTGTGTGTGTGCAAAGAAAAGTCTTCTGAGAGGCAGCAGTGTGGGAGCACCTAACAGGTGGTTGCTCCCACGATGCTGAATTTTGACTGCTCAGAGAGAATACAGAGCCAGAGCCACTTTCTGCATAGGAGAGTTTGACTGAATGCACTTATTGGCATGAAGCACTTGCAGAATATTGCGCATCAGCCAGCATTTGCCGGAACGACTGGGGAGCCAGGTTGCAGCTTTACTCAGCCATTACACTGGGCTTCAAATCTGTAAGGAACAGGTTCAATAGAATCTAGGCAGCTGCCCTACCTGAAAAGACATGGATGTGAGAAAGAAGTGCACGTTGCAAGTGACAGCCTGTGTGACAGGCTGTCCACACTAGCCTCCTCCCTACTTGGGCAGGACTGCTAAGCCTGGTTATGCTCTGGTGGCTCATAATCTAAATGTGCTGGGACATATCCTGATGGCATGAGTGGGTGTTACTGAGATCTCACACTGACACGATATGGGAAGCCACCAGAAAGCTCTGGCAAAGGAAGGTGCTAGGAATGGATAAAAGTATGAGCTGCTGATGGAGGCCAGGTCCTCCCTCTTACCTCCAGAGGCCTTCCTGCACTATCAGTGCCCAGCTCTGGGCAGACCTGGGTTTCCTCATCCTTGTGATCTTCCTGGAAGGCCAGCACAAGCAGTGCAGAAACTTGGGAACTGGCCTGAAGAGTCCACCGAGGAGCCAATTTCTCCTTGCTGACAGAAAGAGGAGCTCAAACAGCTTCCTAACGTGTGCATTGAACCTGCTGAGCTGAGTCCTTTCCCTTGACCTTGGAGGACCATAGCCCCGCCTGATGCAGCTGCTATTTGTTCATTCAAGCTGGCTGGTAAAACGCCTTAATTTCTGCTTGTCCTCATGTTTTGAACATTTTTTCCTACAAGATCCCCCATGACTGCATTTTGAATGTGTGAACATTCAGGGGGAAAGATTCTGAAGCCTCTAGGCTCAGATGCCCCAAGAAAAGGTACTCTGGAGAACCTCCAGTGGTTAACCTGACCACAAGCTTCTCATTCAGCCAAGTAAAGAGCAGGAAAATGAATTGATTTAATCCACTTTGTTCTCAAAAGTATTTAATTAAGGAGGGAAAATCAAAGGGGTGTGCAGTAAAAGAGGTAAAATGAATCCTATCAATAACCCATGAGGAATGATCCACTGGGCTCATTTACTCACAGTTGCACACATTGATCCCTGTTCATGCACCAGTGCAGTGCCCATGGAAATACACACAGGCTCTCCTGCATATGAACTGTGAGCCCAGCCAGGACTTCTATGTAGCCGGGGTTACAGCTCAGAGTATCTCATACAGCATGTGGCTGCATGGATCGCACTCCTGCTGGGCTGAGTTCCGGTTGCAGAGCAGCTGCTGGCTCCTCAGAGCTTCAGGAGGTTTCTGCACAGGTGGGTGCCAGGGCTTAGGTCCTCACTACTGGCATGTGCACCCCAAGTTCTAGCAGCGATAGGGAAGGGAGGGGGCTTGTGTCACCTCCCCTTATGGCATGGAGCACTTACAGAAAGGATTGCTATGAAGTTAGTATGGCCTAGGTGTTCCATGCTGCCTGGCAGGAGAAATGATGCCAGTGGGACATTTCTCCCTCCCCCCAGCTCCTCTGCACCAAGGATTCCCCCTCCCTGGCCAGTTTATACTAGATTCTTGTCTCTGTTCTCAACAGTGTGGTCCCAGCCTCCTGTAACCAGTGCCTCCTTCTTTGCAAAAAGAAAAATAAACCCACCTGTCCCCTGGTGCTATGAGCTGGAAAGGCAGTTCCTCAGCCCTGGGGGCATGGCAGGATGCAGGACGTGTGTTTCTGCCTCTTAGACACATCTTACAAAACTTATTTGCAGGTGGAAAATCTTCATTAGAAACAGGATTTTTAAGAAACAGTTTAAAGAAAATTATGAAAAGTTCTGTCACACTTCTGTAGCCTGTGGGGAGAGAATTGAGTACATCTCCCAGGAGGAGTCAGAGGAAATGCCAGGCAGTGTTGGAGAGCAGAAGACACAATCAGACACTGCTCTGGCCTGAGGAGCACCGTGGTGTGCATGTTTGAGAGGAAACCCCAAATGCGCCCACTGCCAGTAGCACCACCATCAGTCTGTGAGGACAAGCCTGTGGGGACAGATCTGGCTTTACAAGAGGGAGGAGGACAGGCAGCCCAAGAGGAGAAGAGGCAGCCCAGGGGATGCCAGCACAGGGACTGCCTTATATCCTCCCCACCACAGCTACAGCAGCACCTTGCTTCTCTGGGTCCCAGCACCTGATCAGGCTGAGGATGCTTTAACGTCAGCTGTCATTTCACCTTTCTTATCCTTGTACTGCTAGTGGATGATTCAGCCGACTCATGGACTGTAAATGTGAGGTTTGTCTCCAAAAACAATGTTTCCCTTGAAAAAGGAAGACAGAATTGTCTCCCAGTATCAGACTTATTTCATACTCCACCTTGCATGGCTTGATCCAGGAAAGAGGTAGGTCATCTTATGCACCTCTGTCCACTTCAAAGTTGGGGCTGTGTGGTCACTGGAGAAAGGATTTTTCAAAAGCTATCTTAAGGCACTGATAGTGGAGGGCTGCCCTGATTTCCAGAGGGGACTCCCTGTCCTCCAGGCAGTGCCCAGCCTTGCTCCAGCTCCAACAGTCTAGCTGGTGCAGACATGATTTTCCCTTGCTTTGGTTTCTTTTTTGGTCCTGAGATAATAAATGTCTCAAAAGGTCCATCTGGGAGAGTATTTCAAATGCTTGCTGATTATTTTGTGGCACTCGGATGAAGCCTGAATTAACAATGTCCATACTGTCAACAGTGATGGTTGCACTGTTAAATATGGATGTGAATGTTCTCCTTTAAAGCTAAGAGTCAGACCTGCCTTAAACTCTATTTTAGTTTCATTTATCCAGGTAGTTTTAAAAATAAACACGGTGAATAAACTAGAGTGCTCTGCAAACAGTGAGATTTCACGCCATAGATGTTGGAGGCTGAGGATTCAAAGGCTTGTCTGCCTATCACTAGTGTGACCCTCTTCTTTGGATCACTTTGGGTCTGAACTGCTTCCCACCCTGGCTCAGGATGAGCACTTGTGGTGACAACAGTGAAACGTAATTAAGAGTGAAGACAGACTCCAAATCAGCTGATGCTGTAAGTCAGATGTAGACCAGAATTTTCCTCCTGGCTCACCCCTTCACAGTTGTTTCACTTGCAAAATGGACTGGGATCCCAACCTATGAGCAATCCAAGGCATTCAGCTGCCACACCTGCACTTTGCACTTAGGTCTGGGTGCCAATAGATGCCGTGGCCTGGGCAGGGTGCTTCACAGGGAACGTCCTTGTGAGAGTGGGGATGCTGGTGTTTAAAATGGAACAGAAAGAAAGAAGAAATACTTTCCCTGTGGAGAGGAAGGGCTACACCATCTAATGGCAGATACAACACTCAAAAGCTGAATGTATTTAGGTTCTCTTTTTAATAAAATGCATCCCTCACAGCCAGGCCAAGGAGACTGCGCTATTTGCAGGGAACATGCCACACACACCAAAGGGTGTCTCTGTTCCCTCGACCTTATCTCCTTGTCACTGCTTTAGATCTGGGATTGAAAGCACAGCCAGCAATCTAAACCAACAGCAGAGTTACTCCCGCAGAAGCGAAGGCAGCAAATTCACTGCATTGTGACTGTGATTCAGTCCTGATGAATCACTCAGCCACTCTCCTCTTAACTGTCTTCAGCTTTATTATCGCTACAGAAGGAAAAAAGGAGATGGAGGGGGGAAAAAAAAGAATAAAAAGCCTTTGCCATGTCTCCCACTCTAATATTTTCCAATTTTTCTTTTAAAAAGTTTCATTAGATTTTTGAAGGCATCCCATTCAGGCTGAATAAACTCTTTGATAATCCTAGAGAGGGCTCTGCATTAAAAGGATTTGTGATGTAATATGGCAGCACTGGGGTTCAGCATCATCTATTTTCAGGGTTCAGAAAGACTGTGGTAGAAGGGTCTTGCACTCTGCCTTCTCTATGCATCCAAATTCACTGCCTACTTCATTGTCTGCACTCAATAAAGAGAGTGCCAGGACCCTGAGAGCAGGACTGCAGAGGAGCAGCAACAGGCGACCTTGCTCCACGCAGGTATCACTCACATTCATTTGCGCAAGTGGCTCCTGTGAATGACTCCTGCAGCTCTCGCTCCACCCAGCCAGCAAAGTCCTGCTGCGTTAGGTTTTGCCTGGATGGAGAGCTGGCTCCACAGGCACCTGATGCTTGCATTGTAGAACATTACTGTCCTCCAAATATGGGTGATACAGGCACAGCAAAGGGTCAGGAGGTGAGAAACTGGAGAGCAGAGACAGCGCAACCAGCATCCAGTGCTGGTGCAATGGGTGAGTGCAGGCTAGTATCCAGTGGGACACAACCAGTCCTTCCAGCACAGTCTGCTTCACCTCTGGCTATGGCTACTGGGGCTGGGGAGATGAGAGTGAAAGAGAGCCTCCTCTAACTGCAAGTTTCGTATCTGCCTTCTAGTGTTCAGTGTTTCAAAGTGCTATGAGAACAGCAAGGCTGGGCCAGGTGTTTGCTGTGGTGTCAGCAGGGAGGGAACTGCTCAGGTCTCTTTTCCATCACTCCCTAGCCTGATGGGTGCCAAGGAGCAGCTTTAATCCCAACACACAGTGCTGCTAGCCTGTGATCCAACAAAGCATCTAAGTAGCTGCAAGGAAAGTGCATAAACCCATTGATTAAGAAGAACATGACCTGTAGGTTGAAGGAAGTTCTCCCTGTCTGCCCCAGTAAGGCCACACCTGAAATAGTGCATACAGTTCTGGGCTTCCCACTCCAAGGACAAGTAGCTACTGGAGAGATTCCAGCACAGAGCTGCTGAAGTTGATCAGAGGACTGGACCATCTGCCTTATGAGCAAGGCTTTTTAGCTTGGAAAGGAGGAGACTGAGGGAGGATCTGGTCAATCCTTACAAATACTTAAAGGGCAGGTGTCAGGAAGATGGGATCAGGCTGTTCTCAGTGGTGCCCGCTAACAGCACAAGAGGCGATGGACACAAAGTGGAACACAGGAGGTTCCATCTAAACATAAGAAGCAGCTTTTTTCCCAGTGAGGCATCAGAGCCCTGTCCCAGGCTGCCCAGAGAGGTTGTGGAGTCTCTTGCTCCAGAGATATTCAAAACCCCCTGGACATGTTCCTGCTCTAGGGGATCCTGCTCTAGAAGGAGGGGTGGACTAGATGATCTCCAGAGGTCTTTTCCAATTCCTACCATTCATTCTGTGATTCTGTGACTTCAGTTTGCTGGCTCATCCGCTCTCCAATCTTTCCTGCTGCCAGGCTCAATAGTAGCTGCTGCTGAACATCCTGACTCAGACTAAGGGTGAAGACAAGTGAGCAAGTGCTCCAAGGACTCAGATCCTTTCAGGAAGGTGCTCCATGGACAGACATCAAGCCACATGTATATAAATTCAGTATTAAAGCTAAAGGTGATGATAATGAGCTGTCCAGAAGGCTCACCTTAGCATTACAGGGAAGAAAATGAAGGCTAAAGAAGACCGTGTCAGGAACATTTTAACTTCCAGTTTTAACATGACCCTTCTCAGTCCCCACCCAGATCATCCTCATCCTCCACTGGTGGTGCAAGTCTGAGAAAACCCAGACTATGACAAGGTGGTTCTTCATGGATTTGACCCGTTTTACTTTTCTTTCTGTTAGTCTTTATCTGTCTTTTCGTTACTACAGTGATTAACAAATGATGCAGCAAAGGCGAAGGCTGGCATCCTGGGCAGGTGTTTGCCAGCAATGGTTCAGAGAACCATGAAGTGCTTTGGAGAAATCAGTTGAAATATCTTTGCCCAAACCCCTCAAATCTTTTAAAAATGGGTCCTATCATGCAAGTTGATCATAAGCTGTGTTTAATATACATTTAGTTTTCTTTTACATTATATATCTTGTCAGCAAGCAACACATATTGCAGTTTATTGGGTGCTCTGTTTTCTCCTGCATCACCACACCGTTGAAGATGTGATTTTTCCAGGCAAGAACCTAGTTTGTAATTAAAAGGCCTGAAAAAAAAAAACCCTAAAAAGCGAAGGACTTCTCAGCTCATGTGCTTTGCATCACCCTGTTCAGTGCAGTTCAGCCCTGAGAAACGACAGCTTGAAGAGCTCACAGTGACATCCCTCAGGATGACCCACCAAGCCAAGAGGTGCTGTACAAGCACAGCAGTCTTCTGAATCCAGGCCATGAATCTCATTCACAGAATCACAGAATGATTGAAGCTGGAAAAGCCCTATGAGCTCATCAAGCTCAGCCTATGATCTAACATCACCACAGTGGCCAGACCAGGGCACTAAGGGCCACAGCCAGGCTGCCCTTAAACACTTCCAGGGATGGAGACTCCACCACTGCCCTGGAGAGTCCATTCCAGAGTCTGGTCACCCTTTCCATGAGAAAGGGTATCCTAACATCCAACTTAACTTTCCCCTGGCAGCTCCAGGCCCTGCCCTCACATCCTGCTGCTGGTTGCCTGGGAGAAGAGCCTGACCCCCAACTAATTACAACCTCCCTTCAGGGAGTTGTAGAGAGGGAAAAGATCCCCCTTGAGTCTCCTCTTCTCCAAGCTAAACAACCCCAACTCTCTCAGCCTCTCATCAGACTTTTCTTCCAACACTTGCAGTCACTTGAGTCAAATCTGCCATTGCCAGAAGCTACATCAAGATAGAGAGGCCAAGCCAAAGGCCCTTGCCCCATGAGTTTGGTTTCAGTTTATGGGTTTTCCACACTGGCAGTGGAGCCCATACAGTTGCACAGAAGGAACAGGGACACTGGTCTCATGCAGACCTGGAGGTACCAGTGATGGAGGGAACATGGCCAGCTCCACTGCCCTGCGGCTGTTTTCACACACCAACGCACATAAATCCATGAAGTTGGGCTGTAAAGCCGGTAGAGAAAGGAGCATCAGAGGGACTTTGCCAGGATCAAAGGAGCCTTTCCCTACGCAAACGGCTTGGGGGACCCGAGTCACGGAGCGCTGCGGAGGCAGCTGAGGGATGCTGCTGCCGGGGAGGGGAGGGGAGAGGAGGAAAGGGGAGAGGGGCAGAACCACAGCCCCCACTCTGTCCCGGGCACACCGCGGCAGGACGGCCGGGCAATTGCGAGACCGGGCAGCCCCATAGCATCCCGAGTGAGGCGGGGCCGTGCGGGGCGGGGGCAGCCCCTGGGCAGGCAGCGCCGCAGCACTGCGGGCGGCAGGAGGAGAGCGCGGCACCTGCCCCACCGCATCGAACCGCGAGGAGAGGACACAGACCCGGGCGGCCCCGTCCGGCCCCGCTGCCATGCGGAGCTGTGTGTGGGAAGCCGCACCGCGCCCCGTGGGGCTCCGGCCCGGCCATGGTGAGACAGCAGGGCGGGACGGGACAGGGGCGGAGGAGGTCATGGGGTGCCCATGGATCCCTGCATACCACTCACTTCGGTGGGCACCACCGCGCTGAAGTCTCGGGACTGCTGTCGCTGGCCCGGGCTGACTTCTTTTGGATGCTCCGTTGCCGTTTTGGCTCGTTCTGCCCCGGGCACTGGGCGAGGAGGAGCCCCTGGCCCGGGCCGGTCTGGCTCCGGTGTGGCGGTAGCCGGAGACAGGCGATGGGTGTGCTGGGGGGAATGGTTCCCTACTGGTGTTTGCTCTCAGTATGTGCCGGTTCCACCTGTGAGGTTCAGCGAACAAGGGGAACCGGCGGTAGGGACTCACGGGAAGGGGCAATCTGCCATCCCAGCTGGGATGGAGCCGGAGTTCGGTGCTACGAGGAGAGCCCCCGGGCAGAGGCTCGTCGTTGGTCTGCAGGGAACCGGGCTGGAGCTGTGATGTTGAATGGAGGCGCTTTCCGGGAGCTGTGGCACCGGCTCCGCTCGCCGCGCTGGTAGCAGGGCCCGGGTATGGTGCAGGGCTGCCCCGGAACGACTCCTGTCACCGAGGCTGGACGTTTGTTTCCTCGCTGCCCTGCACCGACCCTGCTCGGTCCTGACTCCAAAGCCCAAAAGAGTTAGCGGCGTCCTGCTCGTATCTTGGTGCTCTGAGCCAGGTACCGGGAGCGGAGCCAGTTGCGGGTTTGGCGCCAGGACAGACGGACTGTGTCTGTGAAAGAAAATCTTGTGCCAGCTCCTCAGACCTGTGAGGCATCTTTCCTAGGTCCAAAACAAACTTAGCCCGTGGAAACTTCATAGAAGGGTGAGTAATGAAAACATCACACGGCCGCAGGTTTCTGCTGCTTCAGGACAGCGAGGAAGGAGCCAGATGTTGATTCCCGAGCTTTAAGCAGTGGCAGCAGCCGGGACAGGACTTTCCATTGTGTGATGTCATTATGACTTCATTTATTTTTTAAAAGGAAAAACTTTCATTTTAAAAGGAATATTACCTGTTGTTTCTTCAAGGAGGATGATATCCCCTGTCTCCCATCACAGCCATTGCCTATTTTTCCTCAGGACAGCAAAGGCATGGTGGAGCTTTGGAGGAGATTGCATGAGTTTTGTTATTGCAGCAATGAGTGATGGAGAGGCAGCTGGGGTTTGCAGCAGGCTGTGCAGCACCACTCTTGGGGGAAACCAGTGGTGTGGTGAGAGCCTCAGGTGCACCCATTCCTGCTTCCACAGGAGCACAGCTCCCCACAGTGCTCACAGCAGTTGGGGGAACTCCTGCAATGTGCAAGGAGCAGCAGCAGCCTCCCTCTACTCTGTAGAGATCCTCACTGCTTCTTTCATCCTCTTGCAGCCTGCCGTCAGCACGGTCGGTACCATCCAGTCATGCCGTTGAAAAACAAACATATGAGTGAACCTGTGTATTTGTTTAAGTAATAAGTGCTTACACACGGAGGTGTGTTTATCTTATGTCTATCCCCAGTTTAAGGAAATAAGTAGTTTAATTTCCCCAGTAGTTTGTAAATACTGGTTTGAAAGTTAAGTGTACTGACTGAACTTGTTAGTTCATTAAAGCCCTTAAGAGATATCCAAATACTGCTCCCCTGCATCAGCTGTGTTCCTGCAAGTGCCATCAGTGGTTTTCCCCTACCTCCTCCTCTGCATCCTCTGGAGCCAGTTTGAGTTTCCCACATTTGCTCCCCTTTTTCAGGTAATCTCTAGGATTCCCAGGAAACCTGGGGCAAGACAAAGAGCATGGTATTCTCACAGGTAAGGGTGCCTGCATCTTTGAGAACTGTCTTCTTGGATCTGGTGGAAGGTGTTGCCAGATGAATGTGAGTGAGATACAGAGAGGCCTGCAGTATGGTGAAAAGGAGATGGGAACTCCACACCTCTCCTTGGAGGGTATTTCAGGTCTGTCATGCAGTCCACACTCCCCTGCTCCTGAGCTGGAGAGAGCAAGAGGCAGTGTCTGGGGGTATGTGGAAGAAAAGGAGGAATCCAGATCCTGGTGCACTGAGATAGCAGAAGGAGCTGAACACCCTGAGGTCAGGACCAAGGTGTCCTCTGTGGGAACTGGTTGTGCTTCCTACAGTCTCCCACACTGCTTGAGCAGGTAGTGAAGGGTAGGGAATGCATGCCAAGAGGGTTTGAGGAGGCAAAATATTGCCTTGCACATCCAGATGTCACACTGCACAATATGGAAATTATTGTCGTGGGTTTGTGCTTGAAACCAAACCTGTCATTTGAGTGAAGGCAGAAATGTACCATCCTTTCATGACTTGCTGGTGTACAGGAGCAGAGAAGTGGGGTGGGAGTGGCTCATGCTTCAGAGATGTAGCTGCCCAGCTTGTGTAAATGCAGATGATTTCAGAAATTCCATTGAGGCGCCAACACTGTTAAGCTGCCTGGACATCTAGCACAAGGACTGTGATGCACCATGGTGTAAATATTGAGAGTTCTGCAGCTAAATATGAGGTGACAGTGTGCCAAGTCAATAGTGCCTCCTGTGTGATTGTCAGTAAAATCCTGAGGGCTGAAGAAAATATTCCCTTATGATAAGGCTACTAATTATTATCCACTTAGGGCATTCATAGGATCATAGGATGTTAGGGGTTGGAAGGGACCCAAAGAGATCATTGAGTCCAACCCCCCTGCCGGAGCAGGA
>JAOXOE010028084.1:0-16864 GCA_028565055.1 Phoeniculus purpureus | reverse complement strand
CTGCCGTGGGAAATAGGAAAGCCTAGTTTCGAGTTGGTATTTCCAGAAACCATCAAGAGACAGAGATGGCTTTTTGGGGTAAATCAAACTGTGTTTCCCCAAACAGAGAAAACCAGAATAGAAATGAGGTCACAGTGGAGGACAAGGCAAAAAATCTAGGAAAGGAGACATGCAAACACCAAAAAAAGCAATTCCCATGGTTTCCACGTGTCTGGCTGTTAAGGGAGTCTGCTCCTGAAACGACACAAAAGGCTGCTCAAATATGTCCTGCTATGAAAGTTTCAAAGCACTCAGTGGATTTCGACTTCTATGTTCCATCAACAGCAGTGGTTGGCATCATGATCTCAAAGATATTTATGTTCCTAAAGAGGTGATGCGACACTTGGTGGGATTTAGAAGCATCAGGAGGAGGCCAGGCACAGAACTCCCATTAATCTTCTGTAGAAATAAGGTCCTAAATATCTCTACCACTTTTGAAGAAAAGTGTGGTTTCTTTCACACTTCAGAAACACTGTGGTGTTTCTGAAAATATTTCCATTATTTCCTGCTGAAAGATTTCTTCAGTTAGGAACAGTGACACTATTTGTTCCACAACCAATTCGAAGAGTTATGCCCTTCAGTGACGCAGTTAGGGCTCAGTGTTCAAGCGCTAGGAATTAAGTGAAATGCAAACATGTAAAGAGAGAAACGAGCCTTTCCTGCCTTTTGCTTGTCTCTTCCTCACCTCACAGTGACAACTGTCTCAACATGAGACCACTTCTCCGTTACAATTGATGTGGCAAATGAGGTGGCAGACTGACCTCTTTCATTCAGCTTTAGAAGAAACTGTCCCCATTTCCATCTTTGCCCACCTCCATGTGTTGCATCAAGAAGGCTCTAGAAGAGAAGGTGGTGAATACTCACTGTCTGAGGAACCTGCTCTGCCTATGAGACGTTACTGGCCCCTTCCAGTGTCCCCTTTGCTACCCATTGTGAGTTGAGAGCTTTCAAGGTTACTGCTCAGCACAGACCTGTTATTTGGTAGTTGTTCTTTGCCACCTTTGACTGCACAGAACAGGGAGCAATATGAGAAAGGCAAAAAACGATGGCAGTAAGGTCTGGCTGGCAAAGTTTGAAAAATATCATCCCTTTTATAAAGACAGAGAAAAGGGAGGAGGCTTGGGATTGTACAGCAAATGTGCTTTTTGATACGCACTACATGTGGTGATATGTACTAAATCTGCCGTCCATGCAGGTAATAAAAGAACCCGTTTTCCTTCGGACTTTCAGTAGAATAAAGCGCCCGTGGTGTGCTGTGCAAGCAGCTGGGTATGCTACCATATACGTAACTTTAATTGCAGAATCTAAGATCTGAATCTTGACCTGTTCTTTGTGAAGCACAGCCAATGTTGGGGCTTTGCTATGCACAACTCTGAGGCACTAAATCAGATGAAATATTATCGATGAAATATTATTGAATGATTAAGGAAATAGAATGGGCAGATATTCTTATGTGCAAGAGCCATACATAGCTGTGTTGCAAGTGCATTGATTTTTAGCCTGATTACCATTGGTTTAGCATGAGGTTGCTTTCTCATAGATGATGCTTTCTTTTATGAGTATGGAATTTGTGTGAGAATTCGCATTGCATCTGTGTTCAGAAGTACAAAAAATATCACCCTAGTGGTATGTCTACAGATACCATCTGTACAGTCCATCTTCCTGGTAGAAAGAAATTGAAGTGTGTTGAGAAGCATGAAAAGAGACATTGAGGGGTTCATAGCATCCGTGCTCTTACCAAAGACTATTCTGACTGTAAAAATATCCTCTTGTGAATCATTCACCAAGTATTGGTGCTGAGCTTTCTTAAAAAAAAATGTAAAGAGTACATGGTGTTTCAAGAATTCAGGATGTGGAAGAAGTTTTCACGCAGAGGATTTCCAAGGGTGACTCAGTCAGCTCCACATATCAGCTGCTGTTAGGAAAAAAAGGAGGGTGAATGTGGTAGAAGGCTCCCTTCTGAGACAAATGGAGGGGTCAGTATGCTGACCAGACCCGTACCACAGGGAAGACTCCACAACCTCCTCCCATTCCAGTGCTCTGACACCTTCACTGTGAAGAAGTTCCTTCTCATATTGATCTGAAACCTCCTATGTTCCAGGTCACACCCGTTGTCCCTTGTCTTATCATTGGATGACACTGAAAAGTACCTGAGTCCATCCTCCTGACACCCATCCTTCACATATTTATAAACATTAACGAGGTTCACCCCTCACTTTCTGTTTCTCCAAGCTGAAGGGACCCAGCTCTCTCGGCCTTTCCACATGAGGGAGGTGTTCCACTCCTTTCGTCGTCTTTTGTGGCTCTGCACTGGACTCTCTCCAGCAGTTCTTGAACTGAGTGGCACAGAACACGCATCCACCTGCTCCTCAGTGGGGAGACTGAGTCCATTTCAGCAATTACAAAGTAGGAAGGAGAAATCACTAATCAGTCTAACTGTGAACCATTGGTACAGCTGTAATTGGCCACTTCCAAAGAGCAGGTTGTTTCTTGCTACAAGCATAGCTGAATCGCTTGTTTGCTCACATCCCTCTCTACCTGTCTTATTGCTTCCTCTGTTGAGTAAATGATCTTGGGAAAATCTGTCTGAGGTGTCGTTTAGTTCCATGGACATAATGGTGCAAGTAGCCAATGCACTGGGAGAGCAGCACGTGCCAGGGCTGCTGATCAAAAGGGACTTGGAGACACTGAACACATTAAGAAATCATCAAAAAGTCTGCGACTTTTTCCTGAGGAGAAAATTGAGATGATGATTAGTAGAGAGGGTATCTTTCACGGAGAGTGGAAATAAAAGCCTTGAGTGTATTCTCTATTTCAGTGGAAAATTATCTGTCAAAATTGTAGAGAACTGTCACCAATTTTCTGTGGCAACCAGCTACGGAGGAATGTTAACTCGTTAGCTCGTTCTTCATAATCCTAAATTCTTCAACCTCCTGTATGCCCCACACTGGTCAGCAGTAAAATTTATGTAAAAAATTATGTAAAATCTATGTAAAATTTATAGGTGGAATGAAGCTGCTGACAGTCTGCTGTTGTCAAATGTACAATGGCACTTCATTATAGAGACAATGCTAAAGAAGGTCTGTGAAGCCCAGATCCACACTTCGCTTCAGAACAATGTTTGAAAATATTCCATTTTGGACGTTTGCTTAAACTCAAAGAGCCACACTCTCTGCTAGACCCCTGGGCATCCTTGTCTAATGGCTTATTACCAACCTCCTCAGGTCTCACTGGCATGAAAGGCACTCTGTAAGCTTAGAGGGATTATTTTTGCCTTGCCCCATGTCTAGTTTAGATGTCATTTGAAGTTACGGTGTACTGCTGGTTTACTTCAAAAGAATGCTGATCGAAGCCTGAGGAAAAGATGGAGCTATGTGCTAAAAAGAAGCAAAAACCACAGCACTGCTTTGCTCTGTGGAGACACATCTGTGCTGGCTGCCAAATGCTCATTCCTGCTTCAAACTCAAAATCGATCCTTTTAGCCTGTACAGAAAGGAACAAGCTCATATCATGTTTGTTTAAATATTTGATGGTTTTAATAAGATGATTTAAAAAGAGTCAGTAAAACTGATTCATTCTCCTGGAAGCTTGATCAACTGTGCTTGTTTTGTGAGCATACAGACCAGAAGACAAGCAGGTTCAAATACATCCTGACTGTTTAAAAACCAAAAGAGAAGTTGCTTCACAGCCCCCTACGTGACGAATTACTGTATTAGCTACGGTGCTTAGGCTGCTAAAGCCTGTTGCTAGCACTTTCAGCAAAGCCCACGTTGTTCTTGTCAGCCTTACACAAAAGCTTTGCATTGCTCAGTATTTCTGTGGTTTACACGAGCCTTTTAAGAAAACCTGAGCATGAAATGTGGCCTCAACAACTTGTGAAAAATTGACTCCTTCAAGTTTGGCACAAAATTACAAAAAGCGTCTCATCTTTTTAAAGTTTGTTGTTTGTTTTGTTTTTTAAATTGCTTTCCAGGGGACATTCCCAGTTGTTTGATTTCAAGTACTTCTGTCGCTGATACCATAGATGGTCTCTCTAACTGGACAGCTGGTCAAGGCTGCTAGAGCTGGAGGAGCTGAGGGAGCTGGGTCTCTTTAGCTTGGAAAAAAGGAGGGTATGACATCATTAATCGTGACAAATATGGGAAGGTTGGGTGTCAGGAGGATGGAGCCAGGCTCTTCTCAGTAGCATCCAATGATAGGACAAGGGACAGCAGGTGTAAGCTGGAACACAGAAGGTTCCACATCAGTATGAGAAGAAACTTCATGGTGAGGGTGACAGAGCACTGGAATGGGCTGCCAAGGGGTGTTGTGGAGTCTCCTTCTTTGGAGATGTTTAAAACCCTTCTGGCCATGTTCCTGTGTGAGTGGATCTAGGTGATCCTGCTGTGACAGGGGATTTGGACTGGGTGATCTTTTGAGGTGTCTTCCAATCATTAATGTTATGTGAATTTCTGTTGAGTTGTTTTGTTACAGGCTATTTGTGCCTTGCAGAAGATAAATAACTACATCCAGGGAATTTAGAAATCCTGATTGGTTTTCCTTACTTCTTTTAGGTCTACCAGTTGTTGAGTTCTTTGTGATTCTGTCAAGTGTGAGGGGTCTAGCTGTAAAAGCTTCAAAGGAACTTCCATATTTACAGATCCTACAAAATATTCCAGTCCAGTTGCATACATATGGCTGTAGAAAGCAAATTTGAGGCAACTTTACTTTAGAGAATAACCTAAGACTAAAATTATTTATGTTTTCTTATTAAGATTAGAATCAGCTATTGGTAGTTTTTGTGCTCTTATAAAACAAAACAAAATCATGTGCACCCATAAAAAGCCCCAAATTAAAAGACTTTCTTACTGGAAAAGTTCACAGAATTACAGAATCACCGAGGTATTGAGGCTGGAAAAGACTCCTGAGCACATCCAGCCCAGGTCCTAACATCACAACATCAGCCAGACCAGGGCACTAAGGGCCACAGCCAGGCTGTCCTTAAACCCCTCCAGGGATGGTAACTCCACCACTGCCCTAGGCAGTCCTGGCCAGTGTCTGATCACCCTTTCCATGAACAAGGGCTTCCTAACTCTCCCTCAGCAACCTCAGTCCCTGCCCTCTCATCATGGCTCTAGTTGCCTGGGAGAAGTGCCTGACCTCCACCTGACTACAACCTCCCCTCAGGGAGTTCTAGAGAGTGAGAAGGTCCCCTCTGAGTCTTCTCCAGGCTAAACACCTCCAGATCCCTCAGCCTCTCCTGATCAGACTTTCCATCCAGTCCTTTCCCCAGCCTCTTGGTCCTCATTCTTGAAGTGAGGGGCCCAGCACTGTACTTGAGGTGAGATCCCACCAGTGCCAATTTGTCCATATATTTGCTCAGTATTTACTATACATTATGTATTTCAGGTGATGGAATAACAGACTGATTCTTTTAGCATAAATTATATACCTGAGGCACATTATAGCATGTTGTCCTCATAAATTATGACTTATATAAAAAATAAACAGAAAGCATGTGAGGGCTTTATTTAGACACAGTCTGTTATTGTAAACAATGCTGCAAGTGAATCTTTTTATAAACCCCAGCAATAGAACATGGATGTGATTTACATCACTGCTGTGCACACCTTCGTAAATTTCCATGTCTAGCAACTCACAGGCACTTACTGGAAGTTTCAATAGATTCCTTAGCCAGATAATGTGGCTGAAAGATGCTTTATTACTAAATTCATCTGATTGTAGCAATTGCCATACTTTCAAATAATGTCTGTAAAACATGTTTTCACAGAGAATTAGGGGAAGCCAAGCATTAACCCAGAAACATTTCAGTTTAGAGCAGTCTATCACCCAAATAGAAATGTTTCCCTCTGAATTTTGCAAGTCATTTTATTAGAGTACTTAGCAGTCATTTGCAGCATCTTAGCTCACAGCATCTTCCTCACAGCAATTCAGAGAGCAACAGGAAATGAAGCAAACTTGTATTACTCTCAGTAATGGGCTAGTCCTGGTTTGGCAGCTACTGATGTTGGCAGTGCCTGCCCCAAAGTATTTCTTGTATTAGTGTTCAGGAGAACAACGTATTTATCATTCATATGTGTTGTGGGCATAAACCTTGTCCTGCCCATACTCTAGGCATGTGGTATATTCATTTCCTTATGGGCACTCCAGGGGAGTAACTTCTACCACTACTCTGTGTATCTGAGACTCACAGATCACAGAATTACTGAGGCTGGAAAAGCCCTCTGAGCATACCCAGCCCATCCCAGGACCTAACATCACCACAGCACCCGGACCAGGGCACTAAGGGCCACAGCCAGGCTGTCCTTCAACACCTCCAGGGCTGGTGATTCCGCCACTGACCTGGGCAGTCCAGACCGGGGTCTGCTCACCCTTTCTGTGAGGAAGGGCTTCCTAACATCCAACCTAACCCTCCCCTGGCAGCCTCAGGCCCTGCCCTCTCATCCTGTCCCTAGCTGTCTGGGAGAAGCCTGACTACAGCCTCCCCTCGGGGAGCTGTGGAGAGGGAGAAGGTCCTCCCTGATTCTACTATTGTCCAGGCTAAACACCTCCAGCTCCCTCAGCCTCTCCTGATCAGACTTTCCATCCAGTCCTTTTCTCCAGCCTCTTGGTCCTCTGGACTCACTCCAGCCCCTCAGTCTCTTTCTTGAAATGAGGGACCCAGCACAGCCCCCAGTACTCAAGGGGAGGCCTCCCCAGTGCCCAGTACAGGGACAGAATTATGTACCTAGTCCTGATGGCCACTCACAGGACCTCCATGAACCTTTCCTTTGTTGTATTGATGAGACTAGTGAACAAGGTGCAAGGGACCCCACAAATGGTTATAAAAACCTCCAACATTTGTACCCAGCTGAAAGTCACAAGGCAGAAGAGCATCGAGATTTATAAAGGAGAGAGAAGCTATCACTGAGCATTACTGCTGCTCTCATCTGCTTGATAAAGGTTTCAGAGCTCTCAGCCGTCAGAAAAAGCATCCCACAAAAAGAGCAGCACAAAAATGCCTGCTTCACTGAGGATGAGACTGAACAACTTAATTCAGTCTCTCTTGTAGGACACAATGCACCTTGATACAGCTGAGTCATTTTACATTTACTTGAAACAGCCACAGGCACATTTTACCTACTCTAACATGGTCCATGTGTAGGACTGACTGAGTTTCTTCACATTCTCAGGCTGTTCCCCACTGACCCGGGTTGGGTAAGAGCTGTATCTGTGCTTTTCTGTCTTATCTCTATCCTTTTTTAACCCTCACAGACATGACGTGAATGTTCTAGCTTACATTTCAGTAGAACATTGGGTAGACCTTGAAGGAGCAGGGCGTCTGTCTTCAAGCTGGACTGGAGGAAAGGCTCAGATTCTCTTTCTTTGCTCTTTACTGTTGAATCTCCCACTTGTTTATCACGTGGGCAATATGTGGCAGCTGGAGCTTTGGCTAAGTGTTTTGTGGAGTCTTCCAAATCAGGCCTCAGTTCTACGTCTGCCAACAACGGTCGGAAGAGAATGCCTTTCCTTGCATGCCTCTGTGCTCAGGTGCACAGTCCCCTGCACTTCTGCACCTGCCTAACCATTGATGTGTGTGTGTTTTTTTTATCTTACAGGTAAAAATGAAGTTGCTGTGCCCAAAGACCTCAAAAGTAAGAAACTACTGTGCTGTAGGTTGTGATGTCTTTGTATCACGTAGTTTCAAACAGCACATTTAGATATCCTAAAATGCCAGTTCTTGAATTGCTGAAAGTACAGAGAATAAAGCAGTTACATTCTTTGTAATTGGAAAATTGCGTGTTTAGACTTCAGCTCCCTCCTACCTTCCAAATCCATTTTTATCCTGCTTCTAATCACACACTTCTCTTTGTGACTGACAGTTTTGCCTTCCCCTCTTTCCTATCATTGTTTTCAAAAACAAGGTTTTCATGAGAAGGAAATGTCAAGGGAGTTCCCAGCTGAATGTGTTCTCAGTGGCAGCAATTCTACTAAATCTGCTGAGAGTCCAACGTGCTGAAAACCACCAAATTTACCTTCACAGCTGCAAAACAAAAGCCTGACCTATGCATACACTTCAGGTTCAGATAGAGAGACTTCTGAGGCAGAGGAGAGGTAGAGGCTGAGCTTATTTGCATAAATAATGAAAAAAAAGCTCTGAGAATATAATTTCATTAACAAGTGAGCTCTTACGTCTTCCTTTTCTACAAATCTGCAAGCATCAATACCTCAACACAATATGAGTAGTAAGTCATTTTCACTGGCAAGAGTTCATCTTACCATTCTCAAAGTTCTAGTACTAGTGAAAGAGTTCATCTTTCAGTGGTAGGAGTTTATCTGGCCTGTTCTCTGTGCTGCAATATGGTAGATAAGAAAAACTAAGAAAACTGTTGGGCTTCGGAATTCCATTCAAATCTCAATTAAGGAATGCAATGACTCCCACCTCCATATATGGTCTTTCCTGACCTGCACGGCAAAATAATCGCCTGCCATCCTCAGTTTTACAAGAATTCATAAATAGATTTCTTTGGGCAATTGAGAAAACCTTGCACAAAAAATTGAACAAAATCCACAGTGGACTTGCCCTACCGGTACTGTTCTGTTAACACAACAGCTGCCTGTTTGCAAGCAGATCTTGAAGGCTCAGATGAACTGGGCACATGATTCCTCTCATGCAAGAACTTCCCAGTAGCTGTCACAAAGCTGGTTTGGTTGGAAAAGACCTTTCAAGATCATCAAGTCCAGTCATTGACTCAGTGCTGCCAGGTCCCCACTAAATAAACCTTTTGGATCTATCTCATGCTTTGTATTCCCTGCAATTACTTTGGCTCTGAGTATTTGCAGAAAAATGAGTGAGATTTGGTTGTTTGTTTTATTTGTGTGCACAGATGTCCTACAACTAGGACTGGAGGGTGTTGATGTGATTCTGCCTGTCAGGCTGTGTTTGACAGGGTGGGTCCACTTCAATTGCAGGATCCAGCCAAGCAGCAATAGGATCAGGGCAGTGGGGGGAAGGCTATGTTCCACGGATGTCAGTGCTTGACGGCAACACTAAATGCTCTCTCCCTTTTCTGGCCCTGATCGTTTTCTTTATCAGTAGATCTCTTTTGACACGAGGTGGCAGCAGATCCTGAGCAGGGAAATGTGTTCCCATGGGAAGCATGGCAGCGGATGATGTGTAGGTTGGCTTTTCAGTTCTTCTCATGGCTGCTATGGCACAGCAAAACTTTCCAGTTACATCGCAGAAGGAACCTTTGCAGGCTACAATATTCTGTTAAAATTATTCCTGGAAAGATACAGAGTCCATTACAACAATTTGTGAATTACAAACTAAAAAGCACATGATGGAAAAAGCAAGCTTAAATTATTTGGCGTTTCAGTGCTAACCGATCAAATAAAAACCAAATAGGTTACAGAAGTTTTTGGTCAAACATATCCATAATTTTATTTCTTTTAAATAAATTAAAATCAGTTACTCAGCAATTAAATGCTTCATATGAAAAAACCAAACCAACTATTTGGTAGAACAAAAATAACTTTAGCTTCATTTGTTTCACAAACAGAAAGTTAAAGAACTGTCTGGCCAGCAAGGTCTAGCTGAGAGCTCAGAAGAGAATAAATGCAGGAGTCCTGCAGTGTTGTCACTGGTAGAACGTGTGTTCAGTCTCATGGCTTCAATCAGCAGCCCAGCTCACGTGCCTCTACGCTAGTGCCCAGAGCACGGGAAACAAGCGGGAGGAGCTGGAAGCCATTCAACAGCAGGGTAACCGTGACCTAGTTCACCACCTTGAAATGCGGTTGGACGATTCTCATGACTGGAGAGCTGCAGTGGATGGCTACAAGCTCTTCAGAAAGGACAGGCTGGGAAGGAGAGGTGGTGGAGTGGCCCTCAGTGTTGGGGAATGTTCTGATTGCATTGAGCTCAATGAGCCTGACGAGAGGGCAGAGTGCCTGCATGTAAGAATGAGGGGGAGGCCAATGGGGCAGATACCCTGCTGGGCAAGTGAGGCAGTCCTGCAACCATGGTGCGGACTCGTGGGTGCGTGTGGGGCTGTTAGCACACAGAGGGCTGTGCCTCACATGGGAGTTTGTGTGAGCAGTGGGGTTCTGCACGCACATAAGGCTCCTGTGCAAGATGAGGTGCGTATGTGGCACGGCTGCACACACATGAGGCTCGTGCAGGTGCCAGAGTCTTGTACACACTATGCTGTGGAAGGTCTGTGCAGTACACATAACAGTGTGAGGGGTGACATGTGACAGTGCAAGGGGTCTCACTGGAACGTGGTGGGGTTGGAGTTCCCAGTGCAGCTCTCATAGCCCTTCCAGGGCCTGAAGGTGCTCTGCTACTCCCCAGAGCATACAGGGAATCCCACAGCGACTGCCTAACAGCTCTGTGGGTTTGTGAGCCGCTGAGGGAGCTGGGGCTGGCTAGTGTGGAGAAAAGGAGGCTGAGAGGAGACTTTATTGCTTTCTACAACTGCCTGAAAGAAGGCTGTAGAGTGGTGGGGGTTTGTCTCTTCTCCCAAGTCACCAGCAATAGGACAAGAGGAACTGGCTTCAAATGGTGCCAAAGAGGGTTAGGCTGGACATCAGGAAAAATGTCTTCCCTGACAGATTCATCAGAGGTTGGAACAGGCAGCCCTGGTGGGGGGGGACTTGCTGTCCTTGGAAGGGTTCAAAAACCCTAGGGAACAGGGTTTAGTGGACAGGGTGGGGTTGGCTTGGTGGTTGGACTGGATGATCTTGGAAGTCTCTTCCAACCTCAATGATTCTATGACTCTGCAAGAACAGGCAATCAGGACAGTAATATTAAGTAAATTGTTGTTCAATGACCTCCACATATTTCTCTGAGGAAGGAGTGAACACCCCAGGTAATTACAGTGCTGCAAAAATATGTAAGTCAGGATACAGTATCTGCTTTTGAGAGGATGGAAATGAAACAATCCCACGTATGCAAACTGTACTGTCTTTCCATTCAATTTCACATGCCAACCTGATGCAACTTTTATGAACTTCTCAAAAGACTGAAGGGGGATAACTCAAAATTACTTTCTCAGAGCAACCACATCCTTTTCCTGTGTCATAACAGCGTGACAGATGGGAAGGATTAACCAACTTTTTGTTGGCATTCTCTGATTTAGTTTGAGATTGCAATGGTTGATTAGAGGAATGTGAGTTATTGTAAATGCATGTACCCGCCATCATTTGGACCTCCATTCTGCATTCTCAGCAAAGAAATGATAGTGCAAATGTTTCATGAAAAGACTAAGCACAGAAGAACTACAGTGAAGCAGGTTTTTTTTTCCCAGTGTACATCACTAGAAGCCTTTCCTTAGATATCTGCTCCTTTTTAACGTACAATGTTTTGTAGGAATTGGTTTAATTTGTTCTCTTCTTTCTTTTTTTAAGAATCAGCCAAAAATCCTGCAGCCAAACCAACCACCAAGAAAGCGGCAGCATCATCAGGTAACAGAATAAGTTGTTCACGTTCAGTAGATCGGCTGATAGTCTTGAAAACATTTATGGCATTATAGCACCATCTGCTGGGCTACACACACGCCACCGTCCCGGGTTTGGTTTTGGTTTGTTGTCGGCTCTCAATTATTGTGGTTATTTGTGTGTGACAAATTTGCCAAGAACAAAACCACTTTGCGCTGATCTCTAATATTACAGTCACTTCTTGTCCTCTCACTGCAGCTGTGAGGTGCCAGACTGGGCTATTCTGCAGGGCTTGAGATCAAAAACGTAATCTGAATGTAAAGACTGGTTTTTAAAAGCAAGATTTACAAAAAACCAGTTTCCATGTGAAGCTGTATTTGAACTCTTCAAGGAGTGGATCCTATTTTTCGAAGTCCTGGTCCCACAATAGTTTTTAATAAAGATGAACAGAATCAGACAATTATTGAGGCTGGAAAAGAGCTCTAAGATCAGCAAGTCCAGCCTCCTAAATAATAAAAAATACACCAAAAATATGAAAGGAGAAGCAAGCTTACCTGAATTTAGATATTATTGCAGAAATCTACTACTTTTATTAACTCCTGATCTCTTCTCCTTCACAGACCTCTTAAAAAATGCCACATCATATTTCTGCTTAATTTAATAAAACCCAGTATAATTAATAGTGATCCAAATGTTCATGAGATCTGCTGGTTTACTACATTTTAAATTAACTAACAAAACCCTCCTGTATTTCTTATGTGAAAATGCAACCAGTATAAAGTCATGTTGTTGTTTATTGCACTGTAAAGCAGAATGTCCAGTGCTGCACCAGCTCTGTGCTACTGAGCTGTGCCCAGTGCCATCACCACAGGAGATGCCACCCCATTTCCTCTGCTGCTTCTTGGCTCCATCTGATCACGCTGCATGAGTCTGTATGGATCTTTGCCTTTTTTTCTTTATTTCCTTTGAGGTTGCTTTCTGTCTGTCTCTAATTCAGCCTTTTTCAGTCATCTGGGCTGGGGATCTCCTCCACTGAATAAAAGAGCGATCACCTGCATGAGCAGAGGAGATTGGGAATTTATCAAGTATCGCTGCAAGTCAGGAGCATCTCCAGTTGCTGCTTCCACCAAAGGACTCACAGTAACTGCAGTCAATATAGGCTACCATAGAGCATACTGTACAACTGTGCGATGCACTGTGTGAAACCAGGCTGAAAAACACCATTTCCCATCAGTGGCCCCAGTCTCTGCCTGCTGTGTTAGTGTGACACCATGTTCACTTGTGCTAACACACACAGATCATTAAGGGTTGGAAGGGACCTCCAGAGGTGGGGACAACATTGCACCATTGCTGTGTCTTAGAGCTAAAAACTGTCCTAAAAATGTGTATGTGAGCATGTGTGACAGGACATTTCCTACTTCTGGCTCTATAAACATTTATATCCATGAAGCTGATCATTCTGAAATGGAGCCCTGTTGCCAGACTGTGTTGTACAGCTTCACCCTTCGATGTGTCAACAGCACACTACAGAGACCACTGTGTTAGAACCATGTGCTTAGAATTAATCCATCTCAGCTGCTTGCACCCAACGTTTGTGATAATCTTTGAAAAGCATCCCAACGAGTCTGCTCATTGGGAAGAAGGGTGATGGCGATAATCTGCTTAAGGTTAAAAGAAGAGGGGAATGGCACAGCTTCTTAGGGAAGACTAAAATGAGTTCTGTTCTGACTCATTTCTAAGTATCTAGCTTGCCTCAGAAATGATATGGAGTGGTGGAACTCTTTGACCTTCTAGCAGCTTTCCAATATCTGAAGGGGGCTGCGAGAAAGCTGGAAGAAGGCTTTTAACACGGAGGCATGTAAAACAGTGAGAGGACAAGAGGAAAGGATTACAGACTTGAAGAAGGGAGATTGAGATCTCCCTTCTTTCCTGTGAGGGTGGTGAGATGCTGGAACAGGTTGCCCAAGGAAGTTGTGTCTGCCCCATCCCTGGAAGTGTTGAAGGCCAAGTTGTATGGGGCCCTGAGTGACCTGATCTAGTGAAGGTGTCCCTGCCTGTGCAGGTTTGGGACTGGATGATCTTTAAAGTCCCTTCCAGTCTATGATTCTGTGATTCTATGATTCCTATGTTTTTGCTTCCCCTCCCCAAATGTCACTGCTCTCTGAAAACTAATTTACCCCCAGAGTAACTCACCAGAGCAAAGTATTAAATGCACTTGCTTGGCAACATCCTAACTAGAGTGTTGCCTGTTAGAATAGTAAATGAAATGCATTATCAATTCATATTTCACTTCTTTCCACGTATCTTACTACATCACAACCTCTACCCCAGAATGCTTAAAGCTGGAGGTTTAGTTCTGTGAACGGACTGAACAGATTGAGAGCACAGCTGGTCATTTTCCAGTACTTCCACATCACATATGCTCCCAGTCTTCATGTCTCTGCTGAAGAACACCCTGTCTAATACACTGTGCACTGCTTTATCCTTCATATATTTATACAGAAAAATCAGAGAAAAAGAGTGTGGAATTTGGGAGTCTATAAGAGCCTCTCTTCATCTGGAAACTGATGGCTGCTCTGGGAAACCAGAGCCAGTGAATACCTGTCACTTCATTTCTGAAGTGGGTATTTTCAAATGCAGTGGGTTTTTAACTGGAAAAAATTTGCTCTCTGGCAGCCCCATCTGGAACCTGGGCTGGAAAGTGTAGTGTCTGGATCTAAAGCGTTTAATACAGTATAGATATGCAAGTAATGCTCTTCTGAAAGGAGAAAAAAGAGCTGAGGTATTTAATCACACTAGACATCCTCAGTTACACTATGTTATGATGTCCCCATGGAAACCCTGCTGCCATTTCCTCCTCTTCCACCACTGTGCTCCCTAGCTGGGCCAGCAGGACAGGTCTGAGAGCAACCAAACCTTACAAATACTTATATATTGCTTTTTCCTGAGGAGGGACTAAGGTTTCTTTCACAGGCACTTTGTGTGTGCTGGGTCCAGTGTGTTATTTGGAGGGTTTCTCAGAGCTGGGGGTGCAAGCGGTAAGTGCCTCCTTCATCCTGCCATCCTCTGGCAGAAGCAGCAGGCAGAGAAGCCTCTCCTTAACCCCAGTCCTTGCAGATCCTCAGTTTGCAGGTATCACCAGCTCTTCCAGGTCAGTGGTCCAGCAATGAGGCACGGACATATCAAACTTCAGCTTGGTTAACTGTGCTGGGTCTGTTTTGGTACTGTGAGGAAAGCAAGTACAGGGCAGTGCTGGATAGAGAAGGGAGTGCATGCTCACACCACACTGAGGGGGTTCACCAGTGACTGGATTGCCTTGGCTGTGGTCAAAGATGGGAACGGTTTGTCTGTGAGTCCCTTTCATAGGATAACCTCACAAAATTCCTGCATCAGTCACAGTCCCTTCCCCTGATGATTTTCCTGACTTAAAAATGTAAGTTTAGAATTTTCCCTGGAATGGTCTTGCAATTTTTAATCTAACTTTTCAGTGTGTTTAGCAGATTTTGTGCTGTCACTTCACTGCCTAAACACTTGTTTTTAATACCTGATTTTTCCCATCTTCCTCTCCACACAGGTGGAAAAGAAAATCTCATGTATTGCTTCCCTTGGGTTCACAAGAAACTCTTTTTGAGCAATTTTCTAATAAAAAATCAGTTAAATCTAGTTTAGACCCAGAAAGAATAAAATAAGTATGACAGAAAAACAGCCACGTGTATGTGCTCAGATGTCAGCTGCACACAACCTCTCAGACTGACTCTGCTGGTTGTGCTAGAATGACTGTAATTTTACTACGCTTCTGATTTTTCTGCTGTTGGTAAGAAGCAGAAATAAAAACAAGACAATACATAAGGAAAGAGTTCATTAGTTAAACCAAGAATACAAGAATGCAAGCTGTAATAACGAAAGCTGTTAGGAGAGTCTGTTGGAGAGGTTCAGATCACTGTGCCTGATGCAGAAACAGCTACTGGTTTGACTGGTAACGGGCAGTATTTACTTGCAGAACAATTATTGTAGCCACTGGTTCAAGGTGAACAGCAGCTAAAACAGCAGCAGGAAAGAATGTCCGTACTTGCCATAACCAGCAGTATTCTGCTAAAAAAGGAGGAGTACTAAAACTGCTGGGAAATGGAGGAGAGGCTTGTTAAGGAGCTGGGCTCATTGGTTGTCTTTTGATGCTCTCCTGTAGGACATCAGTACATGGAAAGAATGCTCAAACCTTGCAAACAATGACATTCTTCTTCAGGTTTCTCACAGTCAGGTCGCTGTCTCCAGTAACATGTCCGGGATGTGTTTTAATCAGAACATCCCATCACCTGCATCAGCTGTTCACTCACTGATTCTCTTCTGGTGTAGAAGAGACATAAAAATTCCAGTGTAAGTTGTGTATTAAGCACCTCCATGCCACCACCAGGAAAAGAAGAGGCATGCTGTTCTCCCTCACTGTGCAGGGACACAGCTGTAGTGCTGTTGTGTCACAGAAGCATTCTTTTCCAACCAGCTGAGCATAACTCTTCCTTTCTCCCACATTAATTCATTGGGAAGTTACACATCCTGTGGTCTCTGACTCACTCATTTTCTTTCTGGTTTTGCATGGATCTGATCTCACTCCACAGCAACTTGTAGAAGGATAGGATAAACGGGATCTTGGCCCTCATTTTTTTGTCCCAGAGATCTTACACCAGGCTCAGAGAAGCCTCACAGCTGACTCTTCCTGGTCTGCTAGGAGTGCCCTGTACCCTCAGCAGCTGAAACCTCACTATTGCAGCAGCCCATCATTCAGATGCTTCTTAATATCTGCTTGTGGGTAGACACTAATTCCACAAATCATTCCAACCCACTGACATTTCCATCCCAGCTCAATTCGGAGAAAATACTTCAGACTAGGAGGTCTTGTATTGTCTGCAGCATTATGTAAACTGGATCGTTAACTAACTCTGAATGGGAAAGGAGAAATGAATCCTTCACTTATGTCACAGCATGTGTCTTCAAAGGGAAAGAATCTTCCATCATTAGGACACGGTACTTTACAATCCTGACTTCTTTACACACAAGATTTATTAAAATGGACCATGACATTGCACCTTTTACACGAAGTTTCTGTTCAGCAATTTTAAAAATCTTTTTTGAGTAAACAGTCTAAAGTTCGGTATGGTTTGACTTCCTTTGCTATGATGGTGAAACGCGCCTGGAACAGAGGAGGTTCCACACCAATATCAGAAGGAACTTCTTTTCAGTGAGAGTGAAAGAGCACAGCAATGGGCTGCCCAGGGGGACTGAGGAGTCTCCTTCTCTGGAGACATTTAAAACCTGCTTGGACATGTTCCTGAGCAACTTGATCCTGCTGTGGCAGGGGGATTGGACTGGATGATCTTTTGAGGTCCCTTCCAATCCCTAATGTTCTGTGATT
>JAOXOE010028083.1:0-16867 GCA_028565055.1 Phoeniculus purpureus | reverse complement strand
CCCAACACTACATCTAAGTGACTTTTAAACTCATCCAGGGATGGGGACTCAACCACCACCCTGGGCAGCCCAATCCAGTGCCTGGCCACTCTCTGGGAAGAATTTTTTCCTGATGGCCAGTCTAACCCTCCTGAACATAAGGCAGGAAGGGTAGACACCAGTTCCCATCCCCACCAAACTGGGAATAGGTGGTCCTACCATGCACTCATTAACCTGGCTAGAAATGCAGATTGCAGATGAGTTCTGGCTTTCCTGATGCCTTGTTCTGTCTTTGTGGGTGTAGCAGGAGGAAGGTTTGCAGCCAACAGATTCTCTGTCATTAGCAGAAGGTGTCATCCTCAGGCTGTGAGCCCTGCTGCTGCAGAAAGACACCTCCTTATTTATCTGTGCAGGGTACAGAGGACCTTTGGTGACAGTGAAGAGCACTGGAACAGGCTGCCCAGAGGGGTTGTGGAATCTCCTTCTCTGGAGATGTTTAAAACCCCCCTGGATATGTTCCTGTGCTACTTGGTCTAGGTAATCCTGCTGTGGTGGGGGGATTGGACTGGATGATCTTTCGAGGTCCCTCCAATCCCTAATGGTCTGTGAGTCTGTGATCCTGATGTCAGAAAACACCCTTCTTTATGTGAACTTTAAAAGCTGCAGAAGAATTAGGGGGAGCCTTAGCCCAAGTCCAAGCCACTGCAAGACTCCTGGTGGCTTCAACAGTGCTAATACATCATCCCTGCTGTATTGGATTTGCTATTTGTCGCTGGGTTTTTGCAGACCTTCCCTAGAGCCGCACCTGACTGGCGTCCAAGGGTTATATACAGCTGCAAGCTCCAGCTCAACATCCCAGTGAAACCACTTCTGCATTGAGAAGTTGAGCACTTACCAAAGTGCTTTGCTGCAAGGTGTTTCATCTATAACCCTTGTACATCACGGGATGCCACTCCATCACCCAGCTCTGAAACACGATTACCATTGGAACTGAATGTGGCAGCGAAAGCACCGGCCCCAGGATGCAGTGTCTTAGATGGGGACATTGCAGGGGACACCTAGAAGGGGGAAACGTTCCCCTTGTCTTTACTGTGGCAGTTTGTTTTATTTTCTATTTCCTTAGCCCCTGCTGGCTTTGGCTTAGTTGTTACTCAGATGAATATCTGTTGGAGCATCGCAGCTGCTGGGAGCTAGAAGTAAAATTCAAGGCTGTAGGCTTGTTTGTGAGATATTTGTATGAAAATAAGACTTGGGTTGCTCAAGTGTTGAGTGCTCACATAGCACAGTATGTTCTACTTGCTGGCCAGACCTGCTCAGAGTAGAATTCAGCATTAATTCTACTCTTAATAAATGGTGTTAGGCTGGGAATGATGACTTTTCTGTGTCCATTAACAGACATTTCCCTCCATGTGGTTCCTCTCCTGCTGATTTTTTACCAAACCCAAGGGATGCCACCAGCACTGCATCATCTAAAATCCCTTCTCCCTGCATTTCTCATTCATCCTCTTGGAAAGCAGCATAGGAGAAAGGGACACTGGGGGTCCTGGTGGCCAACAGGATGATCGTGAGCCAGCAATGAGCCCTTGTGGCCAAGAAGGCCAACAGCATCTTGGGGTTGATTAGAATGGGGGTGGTTAGGAGATGGAGAGAGGTTCTCCACACCCTCTACTCTGCCCTGCTGAGACCACATCTGGAACCTTGTGTCCAGTTCTGGGCCCCTCAGTTCCAGAAGGACACAGAATTGCTGGAGAGAGTCCAGCACAGAGGCATGGAGATGATGAAGGGAGGGGAGCATCTCCCTGATGAGGAAAGGCTGAGGGAGCTGGGTCTCTTGAGATTGGAAGAAAGGAGCCTGAGGAGTGACCCCATGAATGTTGATCAATATGTGAAGGGTGGATGTGAGGAGGTTGGAGCCAGGCTCTGCTCGGGAGTACCCAATGATAAAACAAGGGGCAGTGGATGTGAGCTGGAACAGAGGAGGTTCTACATCAATATGAGAAGTAACAACTTCATGGTGAGGGTAACAGAGCACTGGCAGAGGCTGCCCAGGGGTGTTGTGGAGTCTTCTCCTCTGGACTTGTTCAAAACCCATCTGGATGTGTTCCTGTGTGGCTGGATCTAGTGGATCCTGCTGTGGCAGGGGCATTGGACTAGATGATCTTTCAAGCTCCCTTCCAATCCCTGATGTTCACTTGAGATGTTCAAGACCCGCCTGGATGTGTTCCTGTGTGACTTGGTCTAGCTGATCCTGCTGTGGCAGGGGGACTGGACTAGATGATTTTTCATGGTCCCTTCCAATCCCTTATGATTCTGTGTTCTGTGATCCTGTGCAACTCAGACCCAAAGCCAGTCTAAATGTTCATGGTCTCCCATCTGTGGAAGTATTTCCTTCCTGCAATCAGGTTCCAGGGCAGCAGAGAGTTGGGCCCTTTCCAAACTGGTTTCTAGGGCTGGGGGTGACGCAGGCACAACGAGCTGCAGCATGTGGGGCATCAGCTTTGAGCAGCGGTGGTGGGTGCACCCCGCTGTTAGGTGGGACGATAAGCAACGCACACCTAGCACAGAGCTGAAAGGACTGAGCACAGCAATACATTTCCTTAAAGATATTTCTCTGCTCTTTCCTGCTCGCCCACACAGAAGCGAAATGCCAGCAGGGACAAGCTGTATTTCTGTTTCATGTAAGATAGATGCTGCTGCGGTCCCTGTTACCTCAGCGTCTCAGCACCTCCTAAATCTGTCATTTATCTCACAGGACCATATTAAATTGGCATTATGGGCTCTGGCTGCAGCAAAGGGCTGAACAGCACAAACAAGTCTGCGCGGGGAGTCCGGAGTCCGCAGGGTGGGGAATTGGTCCTTCATTTTCTTCATTTCCTGGCTATTCAAAAACACTTCCCCCTGTCTTTTCCTCCTTCTGCCAAGATCAGTCCAGCTTCTGCAAAACCTCAAATGCTTCAATTTCTTCCCACTGTTTTCTCTGAAAACTTCTCGTTTCATCCATTACCTTGACAATCTTGCAGTCTGTTTGCAGGGTGAGATCATCTGCCTCTTCCGCTACGAACCTCGTGACGTGAAAGCAGATCATTTGGCTTCGTCGCTGATTTATCACCTTCTTAGCCAGAAATACTTTCATTACAGGTGAAACCTGAGCAAAATGCAAACTCATTAAGGTCTCTGCAGCACCCCCAAGAGTGATGATGTGGCTCTGGGAGTAAATGGATTATCATCGAATCATGCAATGGGTTGGGTTGGAAGGGATCTTCAAAGCTCATCTAGTCCAACCTCCCTGTAGTGAGCGGGGATGTCTTCAACTACAGCAGGTTGACTTTTCTCTACATATCAGTGTCTGAGGTCTGGGGATGTACTGTGGAATCATAGAATCATCATTAGCAATTGGAAGGGGCCTCGAAAGATCATCCAGTCCCATCCCCCTGCCAGAGGTGGTTGAGGCCCCATCCCTGGAGGTGTTTAAGGCCAGGCTGGATGAGGCTCTGGCCAGCCTGATGTCCCTGCCCGTGGTAGGGGGATTGGACTAGATGATCTTTCGAGGTCCCTTCCAATCCCTAATGATTCTGTGATGCTCTTTGCATAAGGAAAACAGTGGAGACCCTGGTGAGTGGTGGTGACTTCTCTGCACTGGACTGTCAGCCCGGGCAGCGTAAGCACAAGGCTTGTGCAAAACACCTCCAGCCAGCCTTGGCAATGCCTCTGCCCCCCTGCAAAGGGATCATCAGCAAAGATGTTCTAATTACTCAGCATTACTCGGACATCCAGCCTTCATAAAACAGCTCTTTGTCAGCCACCTGCAGAATAAACCTGGCAGTGTCGCCATGCGCGGGCTTAGTGAAAGCTGGTCGTTTTCCCCTGACAACTTTGGAGAGGCGGCTTGTGAATCACGTTAGCCTAGTACATTTATTCTTCTCTTGTGCAAAGGTGCAGCCTCATACAGAATCACAGAGTGGCACGAGTTGGAAGGGACCTTTGGAAATCATCTGGTCCAGTCCTCCCCGCTACAGCAGGATGATGCTCCACTCCTCTCATTAGCCTTGTGGTTTTGCACTGGGCTTTTCCAATCAGTTTCCCATCCATCTTCACAGAATCACAGAACTTTGGGGATTGGAAGGGACCTTGAAAGATCATCTAGTCCAGTACCCCTGCCAGAGCAGGATCATCTAGACCAAGTTGCACAGGAACATGGCCAGGTGGGTTTGAAACATCTCCAGAGAAGGAGACTCCGCAACCATCCTGGGCAGCCCCTTCCAGTGCTCTATCACCCTCACTGGGAAGAAGTTCCTTCTCCTCTTGATGTGGAACCTCCTCTGTTCCAGCTCACACCCACTGCTCCTTGTCCTATCATTAGATGCCACTGAGCAGAACCTGGCTCCATCCTTCTGACACCCACCCGTTCCATATTGATCAACATTCATAAGGCCAGCCCTCAGTCTCCTTTTCTCCAAGCTCAAAAGCCCCAGCTCCCTCAGCCTTTCCTTAGCAGGGAGATGCTCCCCTCCATCATCTCTGTGGCTCTGTGCTGGACTCTCCCAGCAGCTCTGTGTCCTTCTGGAACTGAGGGGCCCAGAATTGGACACGCTATTCCAGATGCGGTCTGACTAAGGCAGAGTAGAGGATTAGGAGAACCTCTCTCAATCTACTAACCACCCCATTTAGTCGGTATAAATAGTTCCATGATATATCTGCCAGATAGCTCCCATGCATATCTTTTCTGCAGGATGATAGATGCAGCTGTAGCTGCACTCGTTTTCCCTCTCCTGCACTGTAGAGGTGAATTTATTGCTTCTCTCACATCAATATAATATGGAAATACGAGTTCCACAACTTTTGCCAAGTTCAGAACAGACTAGATCCTGCATAGGACCTAAACTGGGCAGAACGAGTATCCAACAGCATCCATCCGCAGTAGAGCATCTGGGCTGTATCTCTTTGCCACGAATGAGCTAAAACAGGGGTTAAAATCGGGCTGCTTCTGGGCTGACCTCACTTGAAGTGATCTAATTATGAAGCTCGTTTTAGGCAATTGCTAAAGACTGAATCAAACAGACCAGAAAGCTGCCACAGATTAAGACTGATGCAACCAAGGCTGAACAGGAACAGTTAGAAGCTTTCTCTGTCAGATCACAGAACATTAGGAATTGGAAGGGACCTCGAAAGATCATCCAGTCCAATCCCCCTGCCACAACAGGATCACTTAGATCCAGTCACACAGGAACATGGCCAGGAGGGTTTTAAACCTCTCCAGAGATGGGCATTGCTGAGCCACGTGCAAAGAAAAATCCAGTACAAAATCCAGACTCCTCCACACTGATGGGATAAAGCAGCAGCCAGGGAGGGAGGGCAGCAGAACTAGGCTCAAAATTGAAGTGTAAACCACTTTGAACCAAAAGATAATTGAAAGAACACCCATGCAAGGTGAGTGTTGTATTTCAGAAGGGGTTAGCGCTCACAGAGATTGAGACCCCATCGCTTGGGAAGATGCTACACCTGGGTTTGAGAGCGATGTCTACTGGACATAGTAGAATACATTTGAATACATTGGGGTAAGTTTGGACACACTAAGTTCTGTCTTTAGTGACGACAGCACTGGTTTGGTACAGTGCTGTTGAAGCTACTACAGGGTTAACGTAGAGGAGCCCTTAGTTACACTCTGATTCCTACCAGGACATATTTAACTTGGGGGTTTTCATTCCAAACAGCCAAGACTGAGATCCCTTTTCTGTTTCTAGCCGTGATGTTCAGTAAATACCTAAACTGCATCTTCAGTAACTGGGGTTTTTAACTCAGCCCTCTTCCAAAACACGATGAAAAAGCCAAATCTCAGGAGATTCGGTGCGATCTATTTGCTATAACACTACTACTAATACCTTAAAGGCAATAAAAATACGATAGGAAGGCCAATGCTTCTGAGAGCGACTTCGCAAAGCTGCCCTTTGCTCAACCTGAGAGGCTTTTAATAACGCTGTGACAGCCCAGACACGCTCCCACCAAACTGATATTTATTTATCGACCCCAATCCTGAGAGACGGGTCGGAGCTGCAAAGGGTTATTTGCCAGACAGAAGACAGGGTCTTGCCCAGTGGCTGCTGTCAGAGTCCTTAAGTCTATTTTCATTCATCTTAGCAAAAATCTCACCCAAGTAAAAGCTGCGGGGCTTGACTCTCGAAGTTTAGAACAGGTTCATTTCTCAAATTAAAATTTTATAGGGCCCTAGCTGTCAGAGCAATTTCCAGCCATGCCAGCCTTCCTCCCTGCTGCTGACACCAATCGCCCGCAACCCTCTCTGCAGCCGCCGCGATCCCCTGCTGATGCTCGGGAGGTTTCCTCTGCTCTTGGACCCGGGGAAAACTCTACCAGCATCTTCCACCCCTGTTTGCCTTCTCCTTCACCCCAATACAATTGTGCTGGCCTTTTGCTTTTGAGGCCACTGAGTTTACTTGCAGCCAGGTTTATGATGGCCCCTTCTGCCAAGTCTCAGCCATGACTGCATTTACCAGTTGACTAAAGGTTAACCAGTTCTAAAATAGAGTTACTTATACATAAAAACATACAAAATCCTAAAATACATATCAATATTTATATCATTATATAAAACTCTATATAAATAAAATACAAACAGTGTAAGGAATGAAGCATTTGGATGTAGATGAAGTAGAAAAATCTATTTCCAAGGAAACAATGGAGTCTCCTCTGGAGATGTTTGAAACGCGCCTGGTCATGTTTCTGTGTGACTTAGTCTAGATGATCCTGCTGTGGCAGGGGGATTGGACTGGGTGATCTTTTGAGGTCCCTTCCTATCCCTCATGTTCTGTGATTCTATAATAAATAAAATTGGTCTCTAGTTGGACTAATTTGGACCAATATTGGAGTAAAATCCAGTAATCTGGTGTTAATGTTTAAGACTGCTTGAAAGAGCACATAGATGACATTTTAGATCATAGAATCATTCAGGTTGCAAAAGACCCCCAGGACAATCAAGTCCAACAATCAACCCCACTCTACAAGGTCACCCCTAAACCAGATCTCCCAACACCACATCTTTTAAGCACATCCAGGGATGGGGACACAACTATCACCCTGGGCAGCCCAGTCTGGTGCCTGACCCCTCTCTCCATGAAGAATTTCTTCCTGATGGCCAGTCTAACCCTCCCCTGTTGAAGCTTGAAGCCCTTCCCTCTGATTCTGTCGCTAATGACCCGTAAGAAGAGACCAGCACCAACATCTCTCCAGTGTCCTTTCAGAGAGTTTTAGAGAGCGATGAGGTCTCCCCTCAGCTTCCTCTTCCTCAAACTAAACAGCCTCAATGTTCTCAATCTCTCCTCATCAGATTGATTCTTCAGGCCCTTACCCAGCTCCTTTGCCCTCCTCTGGACTTGCTGCAGCATCTCAGTGTCCCCCCTGTGCTGAGATGCCTAAAACTGGACCCAATACTCATGGTGCAGCCTCACCAGTGCTAAGTACAGAATCACTGAACATTAGGGATTGGAAGGGACCTTGGAAAATCAACCAGTCCAATCCCCCTGCCACAGCAGGATCCCCTAGATCCAGTCACTAGGGATTGGAAGGGACCTCACAAGATCATCCAGTCCCATCCCACAGCAGCATCCCTTAGACCAAGTTGCATGGGTGACAGATCTGTGTTTAGACATGAAATCACAGCCTCTATGTGTCTTCCCACCCGCAGAAGCCCTGTAAAACCCTCCCAAGTTTGTGGAGGAGTCGGTAGCGAGTTTGCAAATAGCCAGATCAGCAGTGTCTAGCACACCAGTATAACACACTGGGAGAAAGTCGTCACTTGTTTGGCAATTACCGCTGGTCTAGGAGGGGGCAAGCTATGAGAGGATATTAACAGATTAATCTCGGGTCCTTCCAGACTGCTCTGAAGCTGGGTGACAGTTGAGCTGGCTCCAAGAGGTGTTGGATCAGTGCCCTCTGCTGATCACTGCCTGGATGAAACCCTTCAGAACCATCAAAACACAGTCCGCATACGAAACACAGCCCACGTACGCAGCTTTAGATGTACAGGGAGAGAAACCATACGTGGATTTAACCCTAAGCACTGGCTTCCTACGTGAAGCTGCAGACAACAGGGAAATTCAACAACAACCATCTCTCCTGCTGATATAACTGAGAGCACAACTCCACATACCCTGAGAGCTGTGGTTCAGCCCAGGAGCTCCCAACTCCTCTGCTGGCTGCATCGCTGCTGAACTTTGCCTCCTTTCTCACCAGGTGAAACATTTTTTAATGTATTATGGAAAAAAATTGACTGGCAGTTTCATACTGCAGCTGTGTGTTGAGAGAACCCGTCTCACTTTGCAAACAGCCCCTGCCACAGCATGTGGCTACCCAAAGAGTAAGGAAATTCCTAATAGGAGTCAACCTCACACAGCCAGACCCATGGGTGCATAAATAAATGGTCACAAACTTGCCCACAGCTCTTCATATACCGAATCACAGAATCACCGAACATTAGGGATTGGAAGGGACCTCGAAAGATCATCCAGTCCAATCCCCCCACCAGAGGGATTGGAAGGGACCTTGAGAGATCGTATAGTCCAATCCCCCCACCAGAGGGATTGGAAGGGACCTCAAAAGGTCATCTAGTCTAATCCACTCCCTGCCACAGCTGGATCTCCTAGATCAAGTTGCATAAGAACATGTCCAGATGGATTTTAAATGTCTCCAAGGAAGGGGACTCAACAACTTCCCCAGGCAGCCCGGTCCAGTGCTCCACCACCCTCATCATGAAGACTAGATGGCACTACCCAGATTCCAGTTTTGGTCACAGAATCATAAGAGATTGGAAGGGACCTTGAAAGATCATCTAATCTATTCCCCCTGCCACATCAGGATCACCCAGACCAAGTCCCACAGGATCATCACCCTCTGTCCTGTTGCTGGGCACCACTGAACAAAAACCGACCCCTGCCCTTCAGCTACTGATCAAATTCCCCCTCAGTCTTCTCCAGGCTCAAAATCCCCAAGTCCTCAGCCTTTCCCCATAAAAGGTGAGCTCCAGTCCCCTCATCATTTGTTCTGTGCTATGAACACCAGCTGCCCGTGTTACAACGGGGCGTTTACACCGCTCAGGAAGCGAGCGGATGAAAATCACTAACTGTTAGAGAGAGGAGTGGGAAGGAGCAGCTGACAATCCCTTTGTCTGCTCGTGATCATTTCAAGTGGGGTGAGAACACATGAAAGGAACCTGGGACGCTGCAGACCTGGCCCTTGTGTCAGTGGGTGATCACACACTGTTTAGCACAGCCCCCGACCCACCCGGAGCATCTCACCGCAGCATCGGCACTACGGTGACAGCTCGAAAAAAACCACAGCTGAGCTGACAAAGGGAACAGGAGGAGGGTTTGTACTGCTGGTGGTAACTGGGACACCCACACTGGGGCTTGGCGCGCACTGCTTTGTCACCAGCGGGTAGGGACCACAGCCTGGAACCGAGCCACCGGTTCCCATATAACACATCCAGAGCAGATGTTCTGAAACCTCGGGAAAACACAGGGAATAACCTCTCGCCGCGCTCTTTTGTAGGACACGCTATTCTTCCCCACGCTTCCGTGCCAATTAAACTCCTGGAGGTGCTGCTTCCTCCCATCCCTTAAGTGAAATGTCAGCCTTAGTGCTGACTCAGCAGCAGGCGCCGCTTTGGAGGGAACAGCGAGGCACAACGGTGTCGCTGGCAAGGTACCACCTGGCAGAAAGAGAGCGCAAAGTTTGGCAACTCCAGGCCAGCGCAGGCAGCAGATGTTCGCGGCGCCAGCTTCGCTCTAATTGCAAAGCGGCGGCACCGGCGCAGCGCAAGAGGAGAGTGCCGTGACTCTCCGGTGGTGGTGGGACTCGCCCGAGAGCACATCAATCCTGCCACTTGTTAGTGGAACTGGCTGGCAGTTGCCAGCGCCAGCTGGGCTCGCGGGCTCAGGCTGCCATGGTACACTTCTCCACGCCACGGAAAATCACGGGGGCTGATCTGGGGGACATGGGTGAATCTTCATGCGGTGAAGCTGTGCTGCCAGATGTCACAGCGCAGAGCCACAGCGATGATGAAGGGAGTGGAGCACCAGGAGGTGGTGCTTTTGGAGAGACTGATTAACTTCCAGGTTAACCCAACGTAGTTCCACCTGCCTGCTGCAAAGTGTAAAGCACTTGTCTTCCTGGGACAACAGAGAATCTAATCAAAGGGAGCCACAATGCTCTTGGATGATGAAGGGAGGGGAACATCTCCCTGCTAAGGAAAGGCTGAGGGAACCGGGTCTCTTGAGCTTGGAGAAGAGGAGACTGAGGGGTGACCCCATGAATGTTAATAAATATGTGTAGGGTGGGTGTCAGGAGGATGGAGCCAGGCTCTGCTCAGTGCTACCCAGTGATAGGACAAGGGGCAGTGGGTGTGAACTGGAACAGAGGAGGTTCCACGTCAATATGAGAAGAAACTTCTTCCCAGTAAGAGTGACAGAGCACTGGCAGGGGCTGCCCAGGGGGTTGTGGAATCTCCTTCTCTGGAGATGTTTCAAACCCACCTGGATGATTTTCTGTGGGACTGGATCTAGGGGATCCTGCTGTGGCAGGGGGATTGGACTGGCTGATCTTTGGAGGTCCCTTCCAATCCCTGACGTTCGGTGATTCTGTGATCAAATCTACTCTGGCTCTGGGGATGCAGCGACAGGAACAGGCTTTCCCATCACCTGGTGATAAAGCGCCCAGTGTTTCCATGAGCTGTGAGGGTCGAGTCATTGCCAAAGCATTCATCCCACAAACCTGATTTTGGCTTTGTGCTCTCACTACCCCAACACAGCCACCCACCATCAAATTTTCTGTAAAACAGCAAGTTTTCTTGCACAGAGGGAGATGGACTGGACTTCACGGAGGGCTCATTGCGCTCCAGTAGTGGTGGAGTCAGCAGCTGATGCTGGCTGCTCTTGCTCTGGGCTGATAACCCTGCTATGATGGGCTGCCATGGGGTTTGGAGGTGAATTCCTCACATTTTTCTCCAAAGACCCATGGGATAGAAATCCTCATCCCCAAGGCTGGGTACCTCTCATGCACGTGTTTTTTTAGGAGATATTATTGATGCCACTACTGCCACGAGCAGGGATGGCCAAGAACACATCCCAACTCCTTGCCCAACCTCACCCCACTGCTTTCTCTAAGCAGCAAGGGTTAAACCAGCAACATAAAGCTGTGGTTTGGAGCTGACCTGGAAAGCCAAAGTTTATGAAAGATTCATTCCGTGCTCTGACATCCAGGGGGAGATGCTTCATTTAGGTCATGAATTTTTCTCTTTGGAGCCAGGCTGATTGCCCCTGCTGCCTCAACTCCATCCTCTGCTCCCCTGCACCTTCCAGCCAACAACTAATTTTCAAAACAGAGGCGGCGGCCGACCCCGGAGATGACTCGGGAAGCAGAGTGATTCTTTTTCTTGCTTTGAGCCGCGGGAATCAAGTCTTTTGCCAGATGAGAAAATGTAGGAAATAAATGTTTGAGGAGCGGAAGCTGACATGAAGGGAAGAAAACCCTGTAGATTTATGAGTAAAATGAGAACGTGTCCTCTTGAACCTGATTGACAGAGGAATCTAAACTGAGCTGATCAATCACCAGACTATTGATAGGAGGGGTGGAAAAAATGAGCTGTTGGCAAGCAGCTTGCAAAGGAAGTTGATGGGAGAGCTCCGCTCCACATCCCAGTCTCCTGTCTCCAGACAATTAAGGACAGACTCCGCTCATTTAAATCCACCCGGCAGCATCCTAATCAATACAGCTAAGCTGAGTTTCCCAGGCTAAAGACACTGTATATGTTCGAATTTTAGCATCCTTAGTCACACAATTAGAGAGCACGGACTCGACGCGCGGCGGCCAATGTCATCCCACCTCCCGCGGCAGGGAAGGCAGCTCTCAGCCCCCACAGACGTCATCAGAACACTAAAGGGTGTTTGCAAAGGACAGGGTGAAAACTGCCAAAGGAGTCAAAACCCATAGACTTCTCCCCATTATAGCACTTGCCAAGACAGAATCCCCTGAAGGAAGAGAGTCTGTGAAAGCAGGAGCTGTTTCTCTCCCTGACAGAGAGCGGATTGACAGGTTCTGTATTTATTTTTAAGAAATGCCTAACTAAGCATCATTAGTCACCCATCATCCACATTTCTCTCCATAAATGAGGGTGCACGAAGCTGTGGGGTCTCCAGAGGAAGCAATTGCAACGTTAATTTCAACTAAATGGCAGCTCAGAAGAAAGGAAAATAAAATGGGGTCAGCTAACTTCAGGAGTTGGGGTCTCTCACCACCCCGTTACAAGAACAACTTCACAAACACCAGAACCCACCAGTCGCCAGTACGATCTTTAAATGAGCTGCTGGGAAGGCACTGTGCAGAGGAATATTTATGTGAGAATACATTTCATGGGTAATGAGTGTGTAGGTCGTCTTGGCTGTCAAACCACAAGAGTTTGACCATCAAATAGGCAAAAAACCCTCGAGGTGGGTGGAGCAGACCTGCAGCTATTCAGGCTGCTGATCCAGCTGGCTGTAGGGCATCCTTGCATTGAAATTCAAGGAGCTGTGCTTTATGAACCCACTGGGTGGGCCATGAGCTGTCCCACTCAACTGGGTATTGTCCAAAGCCTCACTGAAGCCCTAAGTGCCTCTTCCCACAAACGTTCCAGAAGACCTCATAGAAATCATGGTTGGAGGACACCACTAAAGATTGTTATTTCACAGAATCACAGAACATTAAGGATTGGAAGGGACCTCAAAAGACCATCTAGTCCAACCCCCCTGCTGCAGCAGGATCACCTAGACCAAGTCACACAGGAATATGGCCAAGTGGGTTTGAAACACAGAATCACATAACATTAGGAACTGGAAGGGACCTTGAAAGATCATCCAGCCCAATCCCTCTGCCACAGCAGGATCCCCTTAGATCCAGTCACACAGGAACATGGCCAGGAGGGTTTTAAATATCTCCAGAGAAGGAGACTTCACAAACTCCCTGGGCAGCCTGCTCCAGTGCTCTGTCATCCACACTGTGAGGAAGTTCCTTCTCATATTTATATGGAACCTCCTCTGTCCCAGCTTCCTCACTCATAGCAGAGCTCTTCCTGCTGGATCAAGTCACCATGAAGATCAGTTTCTTCCTAGCTAAGTCCTGAAAAATCTCCAAGGATGGAGATTATGCAGCTCCATAGGCAGCTGGCTCCAGTGATGCTGGAGGCAAATTCAGGATGAAAGGCTCCCCCATCCTTTCTGAAACTGGAATGCGAAAAGAAATCTTGTAACTCACTCCAGCTTTGAAATAGCTTAGAGGGCAAAGTCACAGCATGAAAGTCAGCGTGCCCCAGAGTGCTCTGGCTGTCTCCTCAGCTTTACTCACTGCTGACAAGGTCAGACCCATAACCTCCACACTCAGCTCAAGTGAATTCTATCACCACTGTAACACCAACGGGAGCCTTTGCCCTGATTTAGATTTGAGGCCAAATTCTTCTAACAAAATGGATGGAAATGACAACGACTGTCTTGTTAACTCACTTAATAATGAGAACCAATTATACACCAAGAACATTTCCCTCATGAGTCATTGTCCTCCTCAAGTAAACAGTCCTGCTGGAAGGATGACTGTCTCCCATCCTCAGAGCAGGACACGGTGTGTTATCCCTCTTGTATAGCTGCCAGATACACCCTGAAACACGTTCCTGCCAACGCCAACAAGGCTGATGCGATGCTGTGTTGTAACTGCACTGGCTGGTCCTTGACTCGGGCTCTGCTTTCATTTTTCTGGCAAAACATCACCCGTTAATAACTGTCATGATGCTAAAACAGCACCGGCAAGAGAAGAAAAAAGTGGGAAGGGTCCTTTTGAGAAGATTTCAAGGGACTTCCCGTTTCAAACCAGCCTCTCAGATCACTGAAGCCCATCATTTAAAAGTTGTCTTCAAAAGGGAAAAACAAAGCCAGCAAGAATACCTCCTCTGTTCTAAGGAGCTTCATTAGCTTCTACATATCCCTAATTTGCTGGGGAACTCGCTGCTTCTGGAGCAGCCTCCCTCTGTCTGATGGATAAACGGCACCTCGATGAACAAGACACCTGGGACATGGTGCCGCTGGCAGCATGGAACGAGTGGAATCGCTGCTTCGTCCTCTGTCTTTGTCAGGTAGCATCGGACTGAATAAAGAGATAAAAACAAGGAGGCAAACAGGAGTTGTGTCCTATCCCTTGAACTTCTGCCTGTGCCTTCGGTTGTGGTGGATTCAAGTTTCCAACCACAATTAAGCAGCTCCGGCTCCGTACCTCAACCCAGGGAACAAACAGGTAGAAGGGCTGCCATGTGTTTTGGTTTTTGGTTCGTTAAATCCCTGATTGTGCAAAACCTTCTGAGAGCCACTGCCCCATCAGAGTCACACAAGGCTCGGCTTTGTGTTGCTCGGAAGGCTCTTATTAAACCCTTCCTCCACAGAATATTCCAACCTTTGGAGAATCAGCGTGACACCGGCATGAATTATTCATGCGAGGCTCTGCAAGATGGGCAAGTTTCCTGCCAAGACTTGCACAGTGAGGGGTGTTATAAAACCGAAATTGGGATGTGGAGAGAACTGATGGAAAAGATTTCAAAGATCATCTCTGTAGGAAAAAAGAGACCCAACCCTAACACACAACACAACGGCACCAACAGCCCACAGCTCCACACCTATAAACTTGTTTCTTCACAGTAGAGAGCCTTCTAAATGTCCTGCTTCACATCTACTCCCAAGTTCTTCTGTTTTAAGATGCTCTCACAGATAGGTCTGTGCTTCCGAATGGAGCCACAGAGCGATGGAGGTGCAATTTGTGAGAGTCATCGATGCACCACATCACTTCAGTGATCCATCTGCCTCAGGGGACGCTGGGACCATTTCCCTTGCTGTCCCCATGCTGATACCGCAGGGCTCTTCCTAAACTATCCCATGCAGGGCAAACCAAGAGTTGCCTCATATAGAGAAGACCCTGAAAACGACTCAGTTCGAAGAACATAGTAGATGAGTATTTGCTCAGCCTAGCAAAACCCAACAGCTGGCAACAGCCCAATGAAAACTGAGACCCAAAAGTCTTGTCTTATTTTTTCCACCCACATTTGCAGGTTTTGGTGCTGATGAAAACAAACAAGTTGTGTTTTGTGCCCCCCAGAACGCACTGAATAACTACTGGTATTTTTGAACATACAGGCGTGACTAGAGCCACAAGGATGATAGAGTCGAGCATCTCCCTGATGAGGAAAGGCTGAGGGAGCTGGGTCTCTCGAGCTTGGAGACTGAGGGGTGACCCCATTAATGTGGGTGTCAGGAGGATGGAGCCAAGCTCTGCTCAGTCCAATGATAGGACAAGGGGCAATGGGTGTGAGCTGGAGCAGAGGAGGTTCCACATCAGTCTGAGAAGGAACTTCTTCATGGTGAGGGTGACAGAGCACTCAAAGGGGCTGCCCAGGGGGGTTGTGGAGTCTCCTTCTCTGAAGATGTTTCAAACCAGCCTGGAAACTTTTCTGTGCAACTGGATCTAGGTGATCCTGCTGTGGCAAGGGGATTGGACTGGATGATCTTTTGAGGTCCCTTTCAATCCCTGTTGTTCTGTGATTCTGTGATTGAGTATAAGAAGGGCTGTGGGCAAGTTTGGTCTATTATTTTGACTAAAACAGCCACAAGAAGGGACTGCTGTTGTTAAGGCAAATCAGCTTGGAACCTTGGAACTACTACCTAACGTAGTTTTGGTGGCATCTGCACGAGGCAAGGGGATAAGAGAGCTCTATCAACCTGGAGGGTTGGTGTGGGTGACTGCTGAGCACATTTTAATAATTATTCCCACAAATAAGTAAGGTCTATTTAAATTTCACCTCCGACAGCACTGCTAGCTCAGGGAAGTAAACTGCCAGCCCTGCTCTGTTGCTGCACCCGACACCAACACTTTGGGAACATTACAAAAGCAGCAGGAACATAATGAGAATATCTATAGTGCTGAGACTTCTGAGCCATCCAAAGTGCTCTGCGAGATCCTGCGGATAATCTTTAGGGAATAATCCGGACAGCTCTTGTCTAGAGCTACATTAAGTGACTGCACATCATGCTGCAATTGCAAAGTCATGCCTGAAGATGCTGATCGGTTTGATTGGACACGGATTCCCATCCCAGCTCCTTAAAGGGTCTGTAAAGAACCGCTTCGCAAAGGAACTCAAAGAAATAAAGCCCCCAAAACGATCATGTTTGCATGTTCCAAACAGAAGGATAATAGAATTATGCATCTGTGAAGGAATTGCTAAGAGGATTGGGGAAGGGGGGGGAAAAGTGTTTGGAAAGCTCTGGCTTTCTTCAAGCAAGATAAGAAGTTGTTTTGTCCTGTATTTGGACTTTGCAAGAGTTGCTGTAAAACCCTTTTCCATCGGCATCCGCATGGATAATACCTCAGCGCTTGCTTCTCCAAGCCCTAGCACACCCCTCCACGCTCTGGCCAAGAAGAATTTCATGTGCACAGAGCAGATAGTTTGGACAAGTGAAGGTTTCTGTGTTTTCCCAGCTGCATCCTGAAAAATGAAGTGTTTGAACCCCACTCACAATTTCCAAGTGTGGGACCCTCTTATTTGTAGGTGGTATCGAATCCCACATGTTGGAGGACACCCTTAATTCTATGATTAGCATGGATTTGGGACTCTGGTTTGACTTTTCCTTATCATAGAATCATTCAGGCTGGAAAAGGCCTCCAGGAGCATCAAGTCCAACCAACAACCCTACTCTACAAGGTCACCCCTAAACCAGATACCCCAACACTAAGTGACTCTTAAACACATCCAGGGATGGGGACTCAACCACCACCCTGGGCAGCCCAGTCCAGTGCCTGACCACTCTCTCCAGGA
>JAOXOE010028082.1:0-16871 GCA_028565055.1 Phoeniculus purpureus | reverse complement strand
TGTTACGAAGTGCTCGACCTCGGCAACCCGCAACTGCACCCAAATTACGACACCCGCACCCGTGACGCCTATATCGGGTTCCTATGGTTTTGGCTGCAGGGTGTAGCTGCACGCGCATGCGTCCCCGCCTGCAAAATGGAAATCGTGCTAAACATCTTTGGTGGGCAGGGTATCGGTAAGTCACTATTTTTCCGCGAGTTATGCCCGAACCCGAAATGGTTCACCGACTCACTGCAAGACTCTATCGTAGGCGGTGGGCAAAACAACCGTGACGAACTACTCAAGCTACACGCAAAAATCATTGTAGAAATGCCCGAGCTCAACCCAATGAAGCGCGGCGGCAAGTCAGCCGACGACAAGCTGAAGCAGTTCATTTCGGCGCAGGTCGATAATTTTCGGAGAGCCTACGGACACGATTCCGTCGACCACCCGCGTACTTGTGCCCTCGCGGGTACTTCCAACAACAGGGACGTATATCGGGATTCCACGGGAGCACGTCGATTTGTATCGATAGACCACGGCGACGTATCGATCAGAGTCGGAGACCGCAACACAGGTGTAATGGACGAAATCCGCGACCAACTGTGGGGTGAGGTGGTATCATCATTCAACATGGGCGAACTTAGCCCGACCGTGGCAGGTCGCATGATGGTTACAATACCGCCCGCCCTACGTGAGCACCAAACACGCATTAACGACAACCACCGCTACGAAGAAATTGGCGTTCTCGAAATCCTTGATTGGATGGATAACAAAACACGCATTACTTGGGAGGAGATCCTATTCTTTAGTAAAGGTGTCGCGGGACTACGTGACGCCAAAGAGTCGATGATTATGGCTACAGTGCGTAAAGAGCTAAGTAACAATCATAACTGGGAGTTTAAACGCCGCGTCATGCGCCATGACCCCTCGGGCAAAAAGGAGAAAGCCAACTGTTGGGTAAATCTGGCGTTACCTCTAGAGCTCAACATGATAAGCGGGCAGCCCGCACCCGATCATTGGTCGCACTATAGTCCGAACGAACTGTCACAACCCGAATATTGACAAGGGCGGAGGAATGTGATATAATTCCTCCTATCCTTTGATTGGTCGTCGAGGAAGTTATTGGGGGTGGTTCGCAAGAGCCGCCCCCAAGTTTTATGACAGAAATATTGACAGTCTGCACCAAGTGTGGTATAATGGTCTCCTAAGCTTTCACAACCACGGCAATCTAGCCAATCTAAACCTACCAAGGAATTTACCATGTCAGAACTTAAGCAATTGAAAAAGAATGATTTCATCGCCGCAATCGGCACAGAGCCTACCACTATCGAGCAAGTGACCGCTGACTTATCAGAAAACTACGAGTTCCTAGACAGCTACGTAGACTACCTAACAGATCATTTCGTTGCAAACGGTCGTTTGGTTCGTAATGAAGATGACACTATTCAGCGTAAGAGCGGCGCAAGTCGTGGCGGCGTTGACCGTGACGTGTTCCAAGTGCGCGTTAACGAAGAAGGTGCTTACCAGTTAGTTAAAGCCACAATGCGCGGCAATCTAGACACTGCTGAAGAGCACGATGAAGACGGCAACGTAATCGGTTTTGGTTGGTCATTTACAGCGAACGGCGCAATCAAACGTGCATCAAGCCATATTTTCGCAGGCTATAAAGCGGCATCAGCTGAAGTTAAAGGACTGATTGACCAAGCCCCACTAGCAGTAGCATATGGCGAAGCTGAGACCATCGAAGTGACTGATGAAGAAGTAGCAGCTGACGAATACGAATAAGTTTCACCCGACTCGCCGAAAGGCGGGTCAACCCCGCCCATCATGGGTATAATAATAAAGAAGGAATAAGAAGATGAACGAACATAATCAAAAACTACACGATGCCAAACTAGCGGGCGAAGAAATCCCGTTAAATGAGCACGACCAAAAGTTAAAAGACGCCGCTGAAGCAGGCGAAGAAATGCCGCTCAATGAGCACAACCAAAAATTGCACGACGAAAAGGTCGAGCGCGAAAATAACAAGTAAGACCACCGTGATCCGCCGAAAGGCGGATTGCACCTACTAAGAGACAAGAGAGAAAAATCATGAGAAAAATCGAAATCACTACACGTGGTTGCCCGTGGCAGAACGTCGAGCAGAGCCCATTTTACGACTTCCCGAAAGGCAAATACGGTTGGAATCCGTTCAAAGTGTTGGGTTGGGGTCGCTATGGTGGCAACTGGGCATTCAAACTCGGCGTAGAAGTTGGTAGCCAAATGACCAACATTCATTTCGGTCTCGGCACCGTCGAGATCAAATACACTAAACCCGCGCCGCCAGTCAAAATTCAGCCTGAGCGGGTAATGGACTCGATACGAGCACAGAAAGCCACTCAAGCCATTGCCGCCCGTGACGCTTTAGCCGCCGAGGGTATCGAGTGGAAAGAGTTCAACAACGGCATGCACTTGCGTATCAACAACCAATACGATTTCTACCCGACCACGGGTTTATATATCCACTGCAAGAGTGGCAGAAGGGGTCGCGGTGTCAAAAATTTAATTACAGCAGTCAATAAGGGTATGTCATGAACGACATTAGATACAGCCATTGCCCCTCGTGCAAAAAGAAGTTCCCGCACAAAAGGGACGATAAACGCAGTCATTGCAATTCTTGCATAAACTCAACATCGCTAAACACACGTCAGACCGCCTCGGAGGAGCCGAAAGGCTCTTTCCAAGATTCTCCCGATATATCCCCTCGCCCCGCCTTGGGGGTCTCCTTGCCCGAGAGAACTACCGCCGCCACTAACATAGCTTCCGACCCTTCCGAGGGCAAGGAAGGGCATGTCGAGGGTGTTTATCCGAAGACCCCGACACTGGCAGAGAGTGCAGAAATCGCACTGAGAATTGAAGCCGCTATCGGTCGCGACGACCATTGTCAAAATTGTGACGAGCCGCTAGTCGCGGCGATATCCCGTATCACTAAACGCTGTCCGACTTGCACCGCGATGTTGAAGCAGGTCGTCGAAGAAAATGTAACGGCGATAGTACAGAACGGTTGGGTACAAACCCAGTGCGCCCAGTGCGGCAATCCGTTGGTGGTCGATATAGACAGCTTCCAAGTAATTTGCAATCAATGTGAGGAGAGTAACAATGCACACCGAAGTCATACGGATCAATTGTAGTCACTGCAAAAAAGAATACATGACCGAGCGTTGGAATATCAGCACCGAGTGTGACGAATGCCTAGAATTATGCATTATCAACAGCGACAATGGCTACGTGGTGGCTGACCCGTTGCTTAATACACAGCTAAAATCGCTTGCGATGATTTGCACCCGCGCCCGCGCCGAACAGCATATCGACACCCTGACGACGTTTCACGTGAATAACAATCACCGAGTGGAGAAACTATAATGGAAGAAACATTTACTATGCGTTGCAACCGTTGCGGCAAGGACTATCAAGCCTCCCGCGAAGCCGTTTACACGCCCTTCCAAATCTGTCGCCACTGCGCAGAAGAACTATATAAGCAAACACCCGAGGAAAATAAAAATGAAAATCACGTACAGTGAAAAAACCAATAAATTCATTTTCAGCTGTGACTACAGCGAGTCGAAGCTAGTATCGGCAATGCCCGAGCGCCGCTTTCGTGGGGCGTCAAACACGTGGGCGGCACCCGCTCTGAAGCGCAACTTACGCTACATGGAAACATTCATTAACAGCCCGCAAATGTTCGACCCGCAGGCGTTGCGAGTATTCAACGAGAAGCTGAAAGAACTCAACGCACCTGACCCCGCCGAGAGCTTCCCGACGGACTTCCGTTTCAAAAACCCGCCGATGATGCACCAAGCCGAGGCATTCAAGAAGTTCTACCCACTAAATAACGCCGCTATCCTGTTTGAACAGGGTCTTGGTAAAACCTACACCGCAATTAACCTCTGTGCAGCGTGGCACCAAAGCGGGCAGATAGATGCTGCAGTGGTAGTATGTCCGTCATCGATCAAATTGGTGTGGGAGTTAGAAATCGATAAACATTGCCCAATGCAAACATCGCGCCACGTCCTGCAGTCGGGACAATACAAGAAAGCTGACGCCTTTATTCAAGAGAAAGACGGGTTCCAGTGGTTAATCGTGGGTATTGAGGCACTGAGCCAAGGTAAAGCGCACGAATACATGAAACATTTCTTTGTTGGTCGCAATGTCGCAATGATTATTGACGAATCATCACGTATCAAGAACCGCACCGCCATTCGTACCGAACATTGCTTTGACGCGGGCGAAATGGCTAAAAAGCGCATGATATTGTCGGGCACGTCAATTACCCAAGGTATCGAGGACTGGTACGCTCAATATAAATTCCTTGATCCTAACATTCTAGGCTTTAGCTCATTCTATCCGTTCCGCGATCATTTCTGTGTGACTATGTCGATGGAAGTCGCCGCGAACCGCTTCCAAACGAAAATCGTAGGATACAAGAACCAAGAAGAACTGCTCGATTTGGTCACGCCCTACACGCTACGAGTAGAGAAAGCCGACGCCCTCGACCTGCCCGAAAAGGTCTATATGAACCGATACGTCACCATGAACAAAGAGCAGAAGAAAGCTTACAATTTAATGAGGGACGAATTTATTTCGATGGCACGCGAGCAAGAATACGAGGTAACAACCGTACTTGAGCAAATGATGCGACTGCAGCAAATCACGGGCGGCTTCCACCCTTATGATAACAACACGTCAGTCGAACCCGTTCCAATCGGCAAGAAGAATGCCAAGGTCGAGGAGACAATTGAGCTACTAGGCGAAATCGAAGGCAAGGTAATCGTTTGGTGCCAGTTCAACGCCGAGATACAAGCATTGCGCAACGCTCTAAAAGCTAATGATATTACGTTTGTTGAATTCTCGGGTCGATGTGACGATACTGAAAAGGCATTTGCCGTTGATCGGTTCCAAAATCACGATGATGTCAAGGTCATGATAGCGTCGCGAGCCGCCGCATATGGCTTAACACTAACTGCAGCCTCTTACGCCATTTACTTCTCGCAAGGCTATAGCTACGAAATGTACGCGCAGTCGCAAGACCGTATCCACCGTATCGGGCAGGAGAACCACTGTACATATATCCACCTGTTGTGCCAAGGCACTGTTGACGAAAAGATCATGGCGGCACTGGCAACCAAACAATCAACAGCCGAGGGTGTGTACGGTGGCTTAAAAGACCACGGCAACGATGAAGTGATGAAGGAGTCAGGCGCAGACATATTGGAGCTAGTAAAATAAAGTCACAACAGAATACTTGACAAGCCTCTCGCCCCGTGGTATAATAACGGGGTGGTAGAGGCAATAACTACCGCACTTCCTTTAAAACCAAGAGACAAGAGAGTAACGACATGACAAGAATTTCACGCAACATAGCGACAACCAACGCCCAAGAGGGCAAATTGATGGATTGGACGACACATGCGCAGCCTAAAGTTTGGGTTATCCAAGAAGGCAACAACGATTACGCGCCCGCCGAGAAATACGGCGAAGTACATTTCATCACCCGTGCTGACCTACGTTCGGTAGCGGCAAGTTCGGTAAACGAGCAGGCAGTTGCAGACGTGGCTAAATTCTTGGAAGAATACAACCCTGAGGTCGACTATATTGTGCCAGTAGGCAACCCGATGATGATTATCTACGTGTCGATGTTGGTGCATAAAATGTCGCCTGAGCACCGCTATCTGAAATGGGACGGACGTCAGGCAGACTACGTAGTATTCAAAATCACCGACGAAGGAGTAGTACAATGAGTAATTTCGACCAAACCGACCGCTTGCGTGCCGCCCAAGACGCCGAATATCAGCCGCTAGTCGATAGCCGCCCTGCAAAAGTCGATATTCAACGCGGCGACATCAATTTCCGCGCCCTTGATGGAATGACGATAACGGCAGGCGTGGAGTCCGACTATAGCGATCTTAGAGAAATCATCGCTAACACGCAGCCGATCGACCTCAACCGCCCAACCCGTGAACTGCCTAATTTCAACGTTGCCATGTACACCGCGCAAGAGTACGACAACATGAAGGTATATCAATTAGCCACCCACTTGCGGGCATTAAAGAACCTAAAAGATGAAATCAAAGCCCTACACACTGCCGTCCAAAATGAATACGAATTTCTATCAGTCAATGTCCTGCCCGAGCGCATGGACGACGAAGGAATCGAAACGCTTAAAATTAAGGACGTCGGCAGACTGCAGAGCACATCTGATATCCGTTGCAATGTGCCTGCCGCGAACCGAGAAGCATTGCAGGAATGGTTAATCGACGCGGGTTTTGAGTCGATGGTAAGACCCGACGTTAACAGCTCAACACTAAAGGCGTTTGTGAAAGAATGCATAGCAAGCGGCAAGCCGTATCCCGAAGAATTGCTAAAGGTAACACCATTCACCCGTGCCTCTGTGGTGAAGTCATAACAGAATACTTGACAGACTACTTCCCCCGTGGTATAATAACGGGGTGGTAGAGGCAATTACATAGACAGAGAGTAAAAAATGAGAATCAATAATGGCATGACAAACACTGAAGTGGTGGCATTCATTAATGACTACATGGAAGAACACACTCAAATGTCAGCACACAGCCGCTCTACCCTGAAGCAACTACTGGAAGAAATGGCAGTAGACGCTGACGCAAGGCAAGACGCAGAAAATGAAATCCAAGACCTCAAAAACGAGATTAAAGACCTCGGATATGAGATAATTAACCAAGCAAACCTCAACGACCTATAAAGAGACAGACATGAGCGACAATATCGAATCAATGATGTGGACACTAGCTAGCCGTCACAACAAAAACGGCGCTGAAGCTGCCAACGATTTCCGCCAAAGATTAGTAGACCTGATCGCCGAAATCGATAAAGACCCGAACGCCTTCATAGGAGGCATTTGCATCGCGGGCGTCGAAAAAAGTGACGGTGATGACAAAGTCGGCACGGAATTACACGGCGGCATCGCAGGAACAGCCAGTGCAATCACCGCGCTAGACCACGTGTTAAACAAACAGCTTGAGAAGCCGCGCCTCGCAGTCCTAGAACAACGCCTTAAAGCACAAATGGCGGCTGAACGACTGGAAGAAGCCAAGAACAGCTCCCTCGGTAAACTAATCGGCGCGATGTTGGAAATCGACGACGATGAAGACGATGAAGACGAATGCGACTGCGCAGGCTGCACCGAGAACCGCCGTCAAAAAGAACGAGCAGCAACCAAACACTAAGAATTAGCGCCCACCCCTCAGCGCTGATAGCAGTACCTATCGAGGGAAAAAACCAACAAATGATGAATAACGGAGCAACAAATGACTAAATCAACTGAAGTAGCAAACAAAGCAGCAGCGAACGTAGCAATCCCTGACTATATCAAACAAGATAGCAACCGTGGTAATGAGAACGTATCCTCAGACGACCTACAGCTACCTCGCCTTGACGTGCTGCAGGCTCTAAGCCCGCAAATCAACAAGAAAAAAGAAAGTTATATTGACGGTGCAGAAGTGGGCATGTTGTTCAACACTCTAACGGGCGAACTCTACCCGAACGGAGTGCGTATTACACCAGTCTCATTCAAAAAGAGCTACCTAGTGTGGGTTGACCGCAAACTAGACAGCAGCGGTGGATTACGTGGTGTGTTCGACAGCCAAGCAGAAGCAGATCGTTTCGTAGCAGCAGACCCTGACAAAGCCAAGCTTGAAGTAGTACCGACCGCCGAGCACCTAGTGCTACTCGACGACGGTTCAGAGATCATCTTGTCAATGTCAAAGTCTAAAATGAAAGTGTCGCGCAAGTTCAACAGCCTAGTACGTCTATCAGGCGGCGACCGATTCTCACGTAGCTACATGGTAGTATCAGTTGAGGACGAAGGTGCACAAGGCGAATACCAAAATATCAATCTGATCCAAGATGGATACCCAAGCCTAGAGGTGTACCAAAAAGCCGAAGCCCTATACACAGCCATCAGCTCGGGCGAGAAAGCCCAAGCCCAAGCTAACTATGAAGGCGAAAGCGAGTACTAAGATCAACTAGAGCGGGGGCAGAACATCGCCCCCGCTTTTTTATATCCAAGAGACGAGAGAGAAATAATATGGACTTCCCTGATTTAACAAGATTCGCGGTATTCGCCTACGACACTGAGACCACAGGCTTGAATGCGCAAGCGGGCGATCACGTGTTTGGGTTCAGTATATCTACGCCCGACGGTCGTGACTATTATTGGGACATACGCCGTGAGCCTAAAGCGGTGCGGTGGTTCAACCACGCAATGAACTCGTATAGAGGCGTTATTGTCTGCCATAACTTGGCATTCGATTACATAATGAGCCATCACTCTGACCTACATTTTGACATTAAGCAAGGGTTCTGTACCTCGATAACTGCCTGCCTAGTCAACGAGCACGAGCACTCGTATAGCCTCGACTACCTAGCGTCGCGTTATACCAAAGCCAAGAAACAAGGCGACGCACTGTACAAAGAAATGGCTGCAGTGTTGGGCGGGCGGGCGACTAAAAACGTGCAAATGAAGCAAATCGCTGACGCACCAGTCGAAATCGTAGCACCCTATGCTAAGGCTGATACCCGCGCCACCCTAGAGCTGTATTTCTACCAACAAGAACAAATCCGAATACAGAAACTCAACTCGATTGTGGAATTTGAGCGCTCATTGACCCCCGTGTTATTAAAATCACAAATGCATGGTGTTAGGGTAGATATCGACGGTGCACAACGAGCAGTAGGGAAAATGACGCAACAGATAGAACCGCTGCAACGCCACCTCGACGAAATGGCAGGATTTGCGTGTAACCCACAGCCGTCGAAAGACATGGAAAAATTATTCAAACCCGAGTGGCGCAATGGCAAATGGTGGGCGAATGACGGAACACCACTGCGTGAGACACCCGCAGGCAAGTTTAGCCTAGACGCCGCCGCGTTACGTACCATGAACCACCCTGCCGCCAAAGTAATTCTACACCTGCGCTCTCTAATCAAAACGAGAGACACTTTCTTGGTCGGTCACGTACTTGAAAGCGCCGTCGACGGGCGAGTATACCCGAGCATTAACCAAGCCAAAGGAGAGACAGCGGGAACGGGCACGGGACGCCTATCGTACACCACCCCCGCCCTGCAGCAGATCCCTGACCGAGACAAAGCGGTCGCCGAAATCATCAAATCGGTGTTCCTGCCTGACGAAGGGCATGTATGGGTTGACGCTGATATGGCGTCATTTGAGGTGCGTATTTTCGCACACTTGATCGGCACGCCCGAGATTGTCAAGGCGTACCGCGAGAACCCCGAGACCGACTTCCACCAATTTGTGGCTGACCTCACGGGACTACCACGCAACGCGAGCTATGGCGGCGAGCCGAATGCTAAGACTCTAAATCTGGCGATGATTTTTAACCAAGGCAACGGCTCGACCGCCGAATCATTAGGCATGCCGTGGACGTGGGAAAGTTTTGTGCCACGCGATAGCAAAGACGGGAAAGAAATCACTTACAAGAAGGCGAGCGATGCAGCAATCGACGTCATCAACCAGTACCACCGCAATATTTTAGGTGTTAAAGAGCTAGCAGAGGGCTGCAAATCCACTGCGGAGAGCCGAGGATATATTTTTACTCGCAATGGTCGCCACCTACGCTTCCCGAAAGGTCACAAGTCCTATAAAGCCTCGGGTCTGCTGATCCAGTCTACTGCCGCTGACGAAAACAAACGCAACTGGCTGCTGATCGATGAAGCACTAAAAGGCACTGACGCCAAGATGTTGCTCAACACGCATGACTCCTACAGTATGTCAATGCCGCCCGACGAAGCCGAGAAGCTCGCCCGCCGAGTCAAGAGAAACATCGAGAAAGACCGAGGTCTGCGAGTACCATTAATTTTAGAAGTGCAGCAGGCGGGCAAGACGTGGTGGGACTCCAAGAGTAAAGATAGGTGGATGTAATGGAACGAGAATTCAAACCCGTATTTACGGGCTACATGAAATTTCAACTAGAGGCTCCATCGGAAGCCGTCTTGTTTGATCGAGCAGTCTTTAAAGGCGATTGGGTAACTAAAAGCGCAAAAATACTCAAAAAGATAAATAAAAAGCGCCGTGGAGAGCGGGTTAAAAGGGAATTTCTGTTTGCTCTCAACATGTTTGATACTGACGGACATAGGCGCGGATATAAGGAAGTAACGTTCAAAACAGCCGAAGGGTTTTATGCCCTATCAGCTGCAGTAGACCAACAAAGCGAGCTGTTCAAGAAGGAGTTGATTGAGCAATTCGAAGGGCTAGAGATAGATGTTTTCGAATCATACGTAATCGTTAAGGCATAGCTATGAAAGAATATATTTTTACGTTCGGGTTCGGTCAGAAATATCAAGGCTGTTACCACGCAGTGGAAGCCCGAGACGCCGACGAAGCGCGAGAAGTAATGATTAGCAAATTCGGCACTCAATGGTCAATGCAATATGACTCCCGCGACGCTGCAGGTGTCGAGAAATTCAATTTAAAGGAAATCAAATGATGATATTACTGGCGTTAATGATCGTAGCCGCCAATGCCGATAATCTGGCTGACCTAGATGACGGCGTTACGTACTACGCACTTGACAAGAAATTCGATGACATGGTACAATCCATAGTCGCCTGATTACAGGAATTGAAGCAATGCAATGGACAAACGCAACACATTTCGCATACAATAAAATGAAAATTAAACACGAGGCTGCACAACGCGCCCTCAACAATCGGAGCAGTAAAATGACAAAAGCATATATGATTCTAGACCTACAATACGGTTCAACAGGCAAAGGTCTGTTGGCAGGCTATCTAGCCGAGCAAAAACAGCCTGACGTAGTAGCCACTGCGTGGATGCCAAACGCAGGTCACACCTATATCGACGGTCGTGGGCGCAAATACGTTCACTGCATGCTAGCCAATGGCATCGTGTCGCCGAAATTAAAAACTGTCCTAATCGGTGCGGGCTCAGTAATCGATACTGTTGGTCTATTGAAAGAAATCACTAACGCTCGCGACAATCTAATTGGTAAACGTATTATTATCCACCCGCACGCCGTGGTCGTAACACAAGCCCACCGCGATGAAGAACGCAAAAACGTGAAAATCGGCTCTACAATGAAAGGCTCAGGTGCTGCAATCGTTGACCGTATCGCCCGTAATCCCGACGCAGTCCCCGTAGCGGGAGAGTGTATCGAGCAATCATGGCTTGACGAAATTGCCCAAATGGGTATTGCCATCGAAGTATCAGCCACCGAATACGACAACGCTATTCGCGACGCCGAGCTGATCCAAATCGAGGGCGCACAGGGATATAGCCTATCGATTTACCACGGTCAATACCCGTACACCACTAGCCGCGACGTGACTCCCGCCCAAGTGATGGCAGACACCTGCATGCCTTGGAATCTAGACGTCGAAGTTTACGGCACAATGCGCACCTACCCAATTCGAGTTGCTAACCGCTACGACGAAAATGGCAAAATGATTGGAACATCAGGCGGCTGTTACCCTGACCAAAAAGAAATCGAATGGTCGGATATCGGTATTGAAGCCGAGAAAACTACCGTCACCAAACTGCCGCGCCGAATTTTCACTTTCAGCGAGCAGCAGACCCGCGAAGCGATTTTCCGCTGCGCACCTGACTATATCTTCTTGAATTTCGCCAACTACTTGACCTCGAAAGAGCAGCTAGACGACATGATTAACATAATCGAAGAGTGCGGCGGCAACGTAACACATATCGGGCGCGGTGCGACAAAAAATGACGTTCACCAAGTTGAATAATTGACAGAAAGCTCCACCTGTGATATAATAAGGGTTCGGCGTCAATGGTGGCGTCGAATTCCCATCAAGAGACAAGAGAGAAATAAGCATGAAAATTATGGTATGCGGGTACGCTCGCCACGGTAAAGACCAGTTTTGCGAGTACTTGGGTATTCCGTTCGATAGTAGCTCCCATGTCGCTCTAGACAAAGTCATATGGGACGCCATCGGGCACGGATTTGCGGATAAAGATGAATGCTACGAACAGCGCGTCAACCACCGTAGTACGTGGTACAATCTGATCAAAGCCTATAACACCCCCGACCTCACCCGCCTATGTCGTGATATCTTTGAAGAAAACGACATTTACTGCGGCATTCGAGACCGCGAAGAATTCCTAGCCGCCAAACAGCAACGACTATTTGACCTATCGATATGGGTCGATGCCTCGGGCAGAATACCACCCGAAGATAGCAACTCTTGCACCTTGACGCCTGACGATTGCGATATCGTTGTCACCAATAATGGCTCGCTCTACGACCTCGAAATGAAGGCTCGCCGCATTGCTCAGACCCTGACCCAACAGTCGTCACTACGCAATATGATTGTTGAGTGGGCAGATGAAGTATTTCCCGAGCGCACTGTGCTAAACGCTATCCAAAAAATGGTACTTGAGGAAATACCTGAATATTTGATGGACAGAGGCAATCCGATGGAGCTTGCTGATCTCGGTATCCTACTGTACGACATTGCGCACCTAGACGGTGTTGACCTAGACTCGGCAATCCGCAAGAAAATGGAGATCAACAGATTCCGTACTTGGGGCGTCGACGCCCGCACAGGACTGCTGAAGCACAACAAATCATCAGACGAGGACACTGCCCGCTCGGAGCGTATGAACGACGGCGGCGCTTACGAATATGAGGAAGAAGAAGAGCCCATGCCATCGGTCAAATGTCCATGGTGTTCGAACCTGCAACAGCTTGATGAAACCGACCTTGATTGGGCGCGGTGCCATGGATACCGTGAACGCCATTGCGACAAGTGTAATATGTGCTTCCGTGTTGAGTATATCAGTGGTGTTGGACACGTAACGCCTGTCCAGTCAACCGATACCTACCAGTGCCCAAACTGCCTGACGAACATGCCGATCACACCCGCACGCCGCACGTGGCTGAGATACCGTGGCTTCCACGACTCTGTTTGTCCAACTTGTGAGGTCGGAATACATTCATACATGAAAGATGATATAGTACACATTGAGGTAAAGAAATGAGAACAGTTAAACGCGGCGAATTCACCAAGTGCGCACACGGCACTTGCGGAGAGAAACACAAAATAGACGCCGACGAAGCGGCAACGATGAACGCAGGGAAGTACATAGAGATCACATGCGCCAACTGTAATAAAAGGTATTGGGCTGAACTAAAACATGGTAGCTATAAAACTGGAGTGTTTGCCGTATGATAAAGAGTTCTTTTACAAGATATAGCACGATGGTAGAGGGCGTAGAGGTCGAGCACGAGTGGAAAGAGCGGTATGAGATCACTTGTCCCCACTGCAAGTATGAAATGCACACTGCCCCGAGTTTGTTCCAACGTGCGGGCGATAGTAAGCTCGGATACGGTCACTGCCCCGAGTGCGGCACTGGCATGAGAATAGTACACAATATTAAAACTAACACAATGAAAGCTGAGGACATTAATAATGATATATGATTTCACACTAGCCGAGAGCTTAAGATTGGCGAACGTCAGAAGATGGGGCATTGTTGAAATGTCCCGCCCGCAGTCGGTAGCTGAGCACACTTGTAACGTGATGCTTATCGCCTTGAACATCGCCGAGACCTATAACGGGATAATCGTTGCGGACAAAATCGATGGCAACAACACCTGCAAGCCTATTAATGAAAAGCAAATGGCTGCTCTGATGAAGGCGTGCTTAACACATGACTTACCCGAAATCTACTCGGGCGATATACCGACCCCGACGAAACGTGCGATAGGGCGTCCCGCTTTCCAAGAGTGGGAGCGATGGCGCTTTCCGCTACTAACCCAGCTTATCGATTCTCTAGACCCCGTCCTCGCCAAAGTAAAGGGCATCGCGGACGTCTACGAGGCGATATTATATACCCGCAAGTGGTGTGTCGACGGTCGTGCCGAAATGATCTTGAACGACCTAAAGACGGTAATGGACGAAAGTCTATATCAGGCGGGAGATATGAAGCCCGCAGAACTCGCCACTCTCGCCCGCGCAGTGCGTCGGGTTGAGATAGAGTCAAGCAAACACGGAGGAATGTCGTGAGCGCTAAACGAGAAAACGCATTCAAGAAGTACCTATTACGTATAATGGGTACTCGGTGGGACGTGCAATCGCATGAAGATAAATATAGTCTTGGCATACCCGACCTATCGTTCGCGATAAACGGGGTGAACGGGTGGATAGAACTAAAGCAAATTGAACTCTATAAAACCCTGACTATGAAGCCGTCAAAGTACACCGCCCCGCAGATAAACTGGCTAAATCGTCGTAATCGGCATGGTGGTGGTTGCTTTGTATTCGTGAAGGTGGATAGCGATTACTACCTATTCACAGCCGATAAAGCTCGCGAAATCGCAGACGGGCAGACCCATATGTGGTATATAGACAACTGCCGCCGTTATTGGGAAAGCGGTATCGCAGTCGAGGAACTTGTTGAAGAATTGTTAAGGAAGACAATATGAAAACAATATTAACATCATTTATAATCTCCGCCATATTGATAGCAATGGTAGTCATATCAGTTAAAGCATATATGTCGGTACCAATCGCTATTTTCAGTCATAGCACGGGACAGTGCGTAAAAATCTTGGACTACGACGGCGTTAAAGCCCCCTGTGGGGAACTGCCCGAGCGATACCATACGGAGTGGACGCAATGAAAATATTCTATACTAGTCGCACCTTGTCGGGGGAGAGGAAATTCGGTCATATTATTGAAGTCCCCGAGGATATGTCCCCGATCCAAGCGTGTGTTGAGCATCGCCTCTCCTTTCTCGGGTGGGAACCGATACCCCCACAAATGCTCTTCAGAACGTACGACGGCATGCTAAACACAACCTGTGAGGCGTATGTTAAGCCACTGATAAAGGACGGGAAGCGGCACATATCGATAAGGATAGTTGACCCGAGGGTCGAGGACACGAACGAAGCCATCAGAAAGGAGCAAGTCGCTCTTGCCCGCCGAAAAACCCTACGCGTCATCAAATAAGCGTGAGCCCCGACAATGTCGGGGCTCACTTGTATTACTAGTTAAGTTCGAAGTGTACGCCGTCCATAAAGGCTTTTTTGCCCGCCTTGCGCTGAGCCGCTTTATAGCTCTCGACCCAGTCTTTCGGCGTCCCTGCACGACCATTGATACGCACCCACGCACCGCCCCAACGAATGTTAACACCGAGCTCTTCTGCGGCTTTCTGCACGGCGGCGGTCATCGCATAGATATTATCCCAGTTATCCCAGTCGAGTCTGCCGTTAACAAAAGGTACGATATCAACCGCACTACCTGTCAAATGGCTGCTCTTCATGGTCTGCGACGCACCCTTCCGAACGTATTCCGCTTGTTTCTCTCGGGTTCTAAGACCTTCGATGATACTAAAGTCCACGGGCGAAATTTGGATAGCTCTCTTGATCACTCTCTGCATGTCCGCATGGGTCGTGGACAGTGCCTTGAGAGAGCGCTCGGAGAGTCTGAAATTACCCACGGGCACGGTCGGGTCATCATTTAGACCCTGCAGGGCGAGAATAGCCGAGTTCACTGCCTCAACAGTTTGTTTACCTGCCAATCCATCATTGACGCCTCGATAGAAGCCCGCTTTCTTCAGCTGCTTTTGGATATCTAGTACATATTTATTCATGGTTTAATCATTCCTTGTAGTTTGCAGGCTCGCACGAGTGGCAGAGCCCAACGCAGTGTGGCAAGCATTAATAGCCAACAAATGCCGTTTAAAATTCTACCTCCAGTATAGCCCCATGTCCCTTGCCACCCTGTTTTGGTGTCGAGCCATGAGGGCACGTGATAAATGGCGGCGGAAGTGACTAACAGTAATACGAGCCAATATAGAATACCGCTCGCCACTGTCATAGCGAACACCATAGGTGTGTAGTTATTTCTATCAAATGCGCCTATCTTGAAGAACATCACAACACCCGCCAATAGGCTTATCAAACATATCGCTAGATCATACTTGATTGGACTCATTATCGTTATCCTCTTTTATTTTGCGTCCGAATGTCCGCAGGGTAGCCGCATCTTTAGCGGCATCGTAAACGCTATTTTGTCTCTTTTGATCGCTGATGTACACCATAAATCCCGCGCAAATCGGTGCACTAAAACTTGACGCACCTACAGTAAAGAGCATGATAGCCCCCATGGGTGTTGAGGTCATTGCGTCGATTGCTAGGCTGATCGCCATGCCCCAAAACGTCCCTAGGAAAACCTTAGCGAGCGTCGGATACTTGAGGTGTTTATCGACCTCGGCGACGTGGATAAAACTCGCCCCGATACCACCCCCCACTGCGAAGACCCATACCCCTATCCATTTAGGTGTAAACGGCGGCGACAAGGCTTCCATACCTAACCCTGCAGCAGCCACCAAGGCTAATGCCGACACAGGGTATGCAAGCGCAATGGTTAATATGAACGCCAAACAAAAGCGCTTGAAATTGAATTGTAGCATTGTGCCTCCTAATTAACTGGTGTATGTCTCGCTCATACCCAATTAGTTGAATAGTCATATTCTAATGGGTTGTCGCTTAATAACATAGCGGCTTTATGGTCTTCCGCCACTCTGTAGTTTTCGTTTGTTTTCAAACTCATGGCTGTTTGCAACTCTTTAAACAACTCGACTGTCAATAGCAACCATGTATTGTCCATAGTTTTCCACTGCACAGGCTCATAGTTATTGAGTGCAATCATTCCTGCTATTGTCGAGTAGGAAGTAACTGATACTTCATCAGTATGAAACCACTTATCAACTGATTCAACATAGACACCTGAAGTTATCGCTTCGTAGCGTCGTTGTTTAATAAGTTCCCACACTGCATCTTGCTGCTCTAAATATTTATAAGCATCTA
>JAOXOE010028081.1:0-16875 GCA_028565055.1 Phoeniculus purpureus | reverse complement strand
CTTGGGGAGGGGGGGGCGGGGCAGAGGGGAAAGTTTGCCAAAGAAGGGTCTTTAAGGTGTCTCTCTGGTTGCTTGGTTGTTTATTTGCAGTGTTGTATCAAACAGAATGTTTGGAGCAAATGTTTTGTTTAATATATTAAAGATTTGCCAATCTGTCCCTGTTCACTGCTGCTTCTCACTCAGTTTGGGTTCAGACACAGCCAGCTGCAAGGGCAGAAGAGGGTTGCTGAGTGAGCAGCCAGCACTGGGTACTCCCCAGCCTCAGCTGTCTGTGGCTTCACATCCCTTCCTGATCCCAAACCAGGTCAGTTTTCCTGCTGCTAGCCCTGCAGTTCAGCAGCCTCACTGCCCCACACGGCTGGGAGGAACCAAAGCACTTTGGACCAGCAGCTGCAACCAGACAGAATCCAGAAAGCAGCCCTGGTCTCTGATCAAATTGATCAATTTGACTGATTTCTAACAGAACAGAACCCACAGCAGTCACTGTCAAACCAACCCTTTTTCGTCTGGAATGTAAGAGGGGACAGAGCCCACTGCTCCCCACCCAGACCCTGCTGCCTTTTGTGACCATTCCTACAGTCAGGTCCCTCAGCCCCTGCTGCCCCACCACCACACAGGAGCTAACCAGCATCATCTTCAGGCCCTGACCTGCCGGAGGGCCCGAATCTCCTCAGGGGACCGCAGGTACTGCTCAATCTCACTGTCTGAGATGGGCTCATCACCACTGAGGGCACAGTCCGACGCGCTGGGGGCTGCTGTCCGCAGCCTCTTTCTTGGCTTAAGGAGGCAGGGGGGCAGCAGGGGCCTCCGGGCAGCCTCACACCGGTGCTTCCCCTCAGAGGAACAGCTCTGCTCCTGTTCTGTCTGTCCTGATGGAGGCGAGCCCTCACCCGGGGAGCCCTCACCCAGGGAGCCCTCATCTGGGGCCGCAGCACCCTGCTCCTCCTGCTCCTCACAGAAGGCTTTTTTCAGCAGGAACAGTCGGTGCTGCAGCAGCTCCCCAATGTGCTTGACCACCGTTTTCTTGTCCACATGAAACACCCTCAGCCAGGCGAGCTCAGAGGCCATTCTCAGGAGGATCTCCAGCAGCTCTTTCAGCCTCAGGTGGGCCGGAGGCGGCAGGTCAACACCCACCAGCTTGCAGAAGCGCCTCAAGGTGCAGGTGAGGCGGCCAGGGGGCTGCAATGACTGCCAGGCCAGGAAGGCAGCCGCCGTTACGATGGGAATGGGGTGTCGGCCGGTCACCAGCCAGGTTTCGCTGGCCAGTTCCACGATCTGCAGCGTCCGGGCAACCAACTTCTCCTTGTTCTCCGCAAATGGGGCAGGGATGTCGGCTCCGTGCTGGAACAGCCGGAAGCTGCAAGAGCCAGGAGGCACCGTTAGCAGCAGATTGCAGGGCAGCCCCTCCAGGCAGAGCCTCGGTGATCCGCCAGATGAGGGAGCTGCCTGCCACAAGAGGCAAACTCTGGCACTGAACTTCTGCTCCTGCCACCGCCTGCAATTCTGAAGCTCCCCCACCCCTTGGTGACCTGTCCAAAGGGCCCCCCTACCTGCTCAGGTGAGTCTTCACCAGATCCGCCAAGCTCAGGGCCGGCACTGAGAGCCCCAGCTCCTGCTGGAGGCTCTGGAAGACACCGGCAAACAGCTCCTGCTTTGCATAAAGGAGGCAGCAGATTGTCCCCATTGTCAGGGGCCAGTTGTGCTGTCGACAAGTGACAAAGATGCAGCAGCCCCCCAGCAGCTCCTTCTTCTCCAGACTGACCAGGTGGAAGGTTGGGAGCTGCAGGGCTCTGCGGAAGTAGGACACTGCTGTTTCCTCAAACACCGTCGGCAGCTGAAGGACTTTACAGAGGTCCTGGACCCGCCTGATCCCTGTGAGAAGACACTGCCCTCAAAGAGCAGCTCAGACAGCTTCTGATACCCTCCTCCCCTTGGTGCTCTACTGGAGAGCTGAAGACTTCTACTAGCTCAAAGCATTCAAACATCAAAAAACCAGAAGCTCAGCAAGAGAGGGTGATGGGGGAAGGAAAGCAAATGGCAGGTTCTCACCTCGCTGCAGGCAGCGGCTCTGCTGCTCCCTCTGGCCAGTGCTCTGCGAATAGGACACCTCTGAAAAAGAGAGGTGGGTCAGTGGGGCTCAAGGGGATGGTGTCGATTAGATTTTGGGCAACCAGATGCCCTGAGGTACTGGCTCTCAGCTCTTGGAACTGTCTTGGGGGCCACTAAACCAGAGCCAGCAGCACAGGTGACATGAAGTGGCCTTAAGTTGTAACAGGGGAGGGTGAGGTTGGCCCTGAGGAGAAAATTCTCCCTGGAAAGGGCCCTCAGCCCTTGGAACAGGCTGCCCAGGGAGAGGGTTGAATCACCATCCCTGGCCGTGTTTCCTAGTTGGGGATATTTGAAGCTCAGGGACAGGGTTTGGGGTGGGATGTGACAGCTGGGATCAGGGTTGGACTGCATGGGGTTTGAAGTCCTTTCCCAACCCAAAGACCCTATTAAGAAGGGAGATCCCTTCAAGCCACCACTTCTTCACAGGCAGAACGATCCAACAATCCCAGACCTGCCCCGCTGAAGAGGTTTAAAGGCTAAGGAGCAGCTCAGCGCTGGCTCCGTTCCTGAGCCCCGGCAGACCAGCTCAGTGCCGCCCGCTGTGGGGGCAGAGGGGGCCGCTCCAGCCCCGGCCCTGCCCCACACTCGGCCCCGCGCTGGCCAAACCGGTCCCAGGGCAGCGCCTGCTGCTCACAGGGCCCGACCGCGCTTCTCCCAGCCCACGGGCCCGGGCGCACCTCGCAGCTGCTCCTGCTCGCTGTAGGTGGTGGTGAGCAGCCCCTCGGCCAGGACGCAGCCGCAGGCTTCGCAGACCAGCTGCTGCTGCGCGTAGTGCGAGTCCTCCAGCAGCGCATCCGAGCCGCACTCGGGGCAGCGCCGCTTCCCGGCCGCCATGGCCGCTGCCGAGCAGAAGGAGCGCGGAGCCGGGGGCACCCCTCGCCAGCCAATGGCGGCACCGCTCGGCGTCCGCCCCGCGCCCGGTCCGACCGCGAAGCTGCGGCCCCGCATCCCGCGTTCCGGGCACCCAGAGTTCCGCTGAGGAGGGCGCACAGTGCCCGGCCACGGGGAACCGAAGGGTCCTCGGAGCCTCCTCCTGGGGATAGAAACCAGTCGAGGTTCAACGTCCCTGTTAGCTGCATCCCAATGCCCTCCCGGAACTCCAGTGAGCTGCTGGGGGGAGTGGGTCTCTCCCCTCCCAACCCCACCAAAACACCTTCATCACCAGCTGAGGATGCAAACAGCACTCAGGGCCCCTGCAGCACAGAGGGGAGTCGGGGTAAATGGCCTAGAGACAACAGGAGGCTGATCCCCCCACACTTTTCAAGTGGCCATTACAATTAGAGGCTCCAGACCAGTGCTGTGGCTGGGGGGGGGGATCTCATTGAGATGGGAGGATCTCACCATGACTGGGGGGATTTAACAAAACCCCAGCCAAGGACCTTTGAACATTCTTTTTCTCTCCTTCACAGACACTCAATTCCTGTGATGCCAATGAGCTTGTCCATCAGGTTTCCCCACCCTGCAAGGTATTTACCTTGAGCTTCCTGCACAGAGTGCTCACAGGGATGGAACTAACTCCAAAATACCTTGGGGGTGAGGAGTTTGGGGCAACAGAACTGGTCATGAGGAAGGGACAAGACTCTTGTGAAACTTCTTTCAGCAGAGATCAGATAAGAACACTGGGTTAAAGGTGTTTTTATTTTAGTGTTCCATGAAACCTCAAGGCATTTAAAACCACACAGGAACCAGGCTAAAAGCAGACAGTACCGACAGAAAATACATTCAGATCCTTCAGAAATAAAACAACACCTTTGATTCTTAAGGCCCTTTATTGCCAAGGTGAAGCACCTTGCTGGGGACAGAACACCAGTTCCCCTAAAGAAAGGCTGTAGTGACTTTGGCCAAGAACAGACTGAAGAACAAGGCCTGTGCAACGCTTTCAGAGTTGTGGAACTCCCAGTGTGATCCCCCTGTGCTGCTCTGCCAGGAGGTTCAACGGCTCCAACCACCAGAGAACAACCCCAGGACAAAAGCCAGCCACAACCCATGTGCCACCTCAACAGACAGCTGGAACTGGCAGAAGCAGCTGCCTGGAGAGGGTTTTAAGGCTCCAAGGAGAGCACTGAGCACAGGTGATGGTTCTGATTTGGGGACACACAACTGAAACGTCACAAAATCCACTCTCCCAAAGCATCGCTCTGGCACTCTGGTGCCCCCAGCAGCCAGTGACTCAGCAGTCCCCACATTGGTTTAAAATGAGCCGGAAGCAAGAGCCCAGCTGTGCTCCTTCCAGCTGCGAAGCCACCGCTCAAAGGCACAAGAGGTTCTTCTGATGCTGAGTTAGAGCAAAGGCTAGAGGGCAGCTCTACCAGTGAGCAACAGCACCCGTTTCTGTCCAGAGAAGTACAAGGAGGAAATAGATCAATCCTTCATCTTCCTTGCTGTGTCAAGGCACAAGAAGCAGCAGCAGTTTTCAGTAAGGCTGAGCAGCACCACTCAGAATTAAAACCATCAGCCGAGAGCAGAAGGTACCATGAAGATCTCTGGTTTTTCAGACCCTTCATTCACAGAAGAGGGGAGGAAGAGAAGAAACAACCCCTTCACCACAGGCTTCTGGTCAAATAAAAACAACAGTAGAAAAAAGCACCTGAAGTCTCAGAATACTCACAAGGCTTAAGGCTTGGGTCAGCTAGAGTTCCCCACAAGACTCAGCTCTGCCAGGGAAGCTCCACACTTGGGTAGTGTTGGCTTACAGCCATCAGAATGGGATGAACAGCAGTACTTCAATTTCCTAGTAAATGTCTACAGCTCTAGTTAACACATTAAACTCCCCTTCACTACAAATACAGTGCTTGACAAGGCTCCCAGAGCGCTCAGTGTGCTAAGAAGGCAGCAGGCAGCCCACTCTCTGCTCTGCAGCAGATTCAGTTGGTCAGGCCCTTAGTAAAGTGCTTTGCTGTAGAAAAAACTGAGTTAGAAACTCACTCCTTCTGAGCCAAGCCAGGAGTGGCCCAAGAGACTCTTCTGGCCTCCAACAGCAGGAATGTTCATTTTGGTCCTCTGCAGCCACCCTTCTGGTGCCTCCACCAGCTTCTGAGCCTTCTATGGACTCACAGCCCCGACAGTCCAGCAAAAGCAGCATTGTCTCAGCTATTCCTATGGCAGACAAGGGAACCAGGACCTCTCTGTGTCTCCTGTACCCAAACCGCCCATAACATCCTTCCTGCCATCACAGAACTGCCTGGAAACAACAGCTACAGTGAGGGATTAACACAACTTTGTTTCCTCCTCTCCAGCCTAAGGCTGAGCTTCCCACACACCCACTGCTCTTCAAGCCCAGCCCACCCAGCTTGAGCTGCAACACCCCTCTTTGGGCTCCTCCAGTGTCAGAGTAGCAGTACCTTTTAAACAATCAGTTCTTCAAGCCCTACCGTACAGGAGTTTATATTGCACTACGAATTCAGACAGGGAAAGAGGAGTAACTGCTCTGTTAAAGCTGCTGGAAAAGAAACCCATTAAAAACCCTTTTGTCACAAAGGGCTGTCAGTGTCTCGCTGGCCAGCAGGGCACCATCCACCCTCCTTCCTCCCACCACCAGCCTCCTCAACAAGGAGGAGGCCTCCATCTTCCCCAATAACGGAAAGACACCAGAAAATAAATCTGAGCAGTGACTCCACATAGGAGTTCCAATGAAAACAGGAACGGACAGGCACAAAGGGGATAGAGGCTGTTTTCTGGGGGCAGCACAACCAGCACCACCTACTTCACACCATCTCCTTATTAACCAAACCCCAGCAGCAGGAACTGGGTCCTTTGTCCAGCCAGCATCCTGAGAGCTTTCACATCTTCCCAGCCTTCCTGTTTGCAGAGGTTGAGACACGCAGGATGCTGGGGGTTTCCTCCATGACTCTGACAAGCAGGTTGTCTATGTAGTCTTCCAGCTCCCGCACCTGCAGGTCTTTCCGGCTGATGGTATCCTTCTGCTTCAGGACCAGCTGGATGAGCTCGTCGTGCGTAAGCTGCGCGTAAGCGTAGGCAGGGTCTGTGGGGTCGTATTTCTGAGAGAGAGGAGAAAGGCAGGGCTGTTACACACAGACAGCACTTAGAAGCAGCACAGCGAGACCTGGCAGCTGACCTGGGGGATTTACAGCACCAATGAACAACTTTACCCCGTGGTGTCCACAGAGCCACAGCTGCTTCACAGGTTTTTTTAGGCTCTTGTGTGACCACATTTCTTACATAGAACTAGAGCACTACACCAGAACAGCAATGACCAGTCTTCATCTCATTCAAAACAGCGACAGTCTGTCTGACTGCTCAACCCAGTGTTATCTTTCCCACTTGCGCCACCAAGAGGAGGCCTTGCAGGAAGGGATCTGAGCACTGGTTTGTCTTTTTCCTCCAAAAAAACCCTTAGTTTTTTTTAACAGTACCAGGGCTCTTCCCAGAAACAACTTCTAAGCTCCACATCAAGCCTGGAGGTCTCTTCTGAGGCCAAGATTATGCATAAAGCTCCTTTAAAGCAGAGTGATTATGCAGAGGTGCTCTCGGTGTGAGTGGTTACACAGGCTGCTCACAGGCTCTCAGGACATGGCTGTGCTCCAGCAGCAGGCATCTGCTCCCTCTGCCTGCATGGGGTGTTAGTGCAGCAGCCACCCCAGGGGTTACATTCCCCACCTTCTCAGCTTTAAGACTCACAGGCTCACTTCAGGGTGAAAACTTTGAGGAGTAATCCCATCTGAGAACAAACAGGGGCTGATTTGTCCAGTCTTCTGGGCAGATCTCAGCTCCGCAGCTCCCACACATCAACGACAGGATGAACTTCCAGAGGTAGCATCACTGGCTACTGTGGCAGCCACAGCCCAGTTCCCACATCCCATTCAGCTCTGGGCAGCCCTGGTAACAAGAGGAACTGCTTCTATTGCAGATTGGTTTGCAAGGGAAAAAAACCTCTGTACAGAGTGTCCTGAGCTTTGGGACTGGGAAAAGAGAAGTTTATGGCCCCCATGGCTGAAAAAACTACTGCTCTAATTCTGCTCAGGATGTCAGGGTACAAGCCCAGGCAGACTGTCTCAAATGCACAGACTCTGCTCAATGTCCTGCTGCAACTCAGGTCTCCCTCTCCTCCTCACCTTCACCTTCATCTCGAGCAGCTTCTCATTCATCGTGCTGATGACATTCAGGCTTTTACTCTGGGGCTGGTTTGCTGTGGTGTTCATGGGCTTCACAGGGTGGAGCCTGCAACATTAAACGAGACTCCTATTACTGAGGCAGCTCCTAAACCCCCAACCCACACACAGTTCAGGCTCAAAGCAAATACAGCAAGAAACTGGGGAAAATCCCTGCCCAGCTCTATCTCCAAGGAGATGACAGAATCACAGACTCACAGACTGTTAGGGGTGGGAAGGGACCTCGAAAGATCATCCAGTCCAATCCCCCTGCCACAGCAGGATTACCAAGATCCAATCACACAGGAACATGGTCAGGTGGGTTTTAAATGTCTCCAGAGAAGGAGACTCCACAACCCCCCTGGGAAGCCCCTTCCAAGTCTCTATCACTCTCACCACGAAGTTCCTTCTCACACTGATATGGAACCTCTTTTGTTCCAGCTCACACCTGTTGCCCCTTGTCCTATTATTGGGTGACCCTGAGCAGAGCCTGGCTCCATCCTCCTGACACCTGCCCATCACATATTTATCATTCATGGGGTCACCCCTCAGTCTCCTTTTTTCCCAGCTCCCTCAGCCTTTCCTCATCAGGGAGGTGCTCCACTCCTTCCACCATCTCTGTGGCTCTGCGATGGACTCTATCAAGCAGCTCTCTGTCCTTCTGGAACTGAGAAGCCCAGAACTGGACACAATACTCCAGATGCGGTCTCACCAGGGCAGAGTAGAGGGGGAGGAGAACCTCTCTTGATTTGCTAACCACCCTCCTTCTAATCCACCTCAGGATGCCATTTGCCTTCTTGGCCATCATGCCTGATGGCTGGCTGCAGGCCATCCTGCTGGCCACTAGGACCCCCAGGTCCCTTTTTCCTATGCTGCTCTCCAGCAGGTCAGCCCCCACCCTATACTGGTACCTGGGACTGTAGATCCAGCTTTGGCCAGACAAGGCCTTTCTGAGCCACAGGTGTTGTACCCCAGCTCTCAACTATCTGTGTTGACTTGGGGCACTGGAGATAAATCAGCAGCAGCAAGGGAAAGAGATGGTGGGTCACAGGGGAAAAGGCAGGTGAGACTGCATGAGAAGCACTGTCAGCTGCTTTGGTCTCTCACGCTGTGCCTGAACCTGACTTGCCCAATGAGAACATATTTGTGGCTCTTGTGTCACATCAAATGCTTGAGCTCTTCTGGCAGGGAAACACACACACACACCCCCGCCCCGTTCACTCCTTTTCCTACCTGCTGTCAGCTAGGATTCTCTGTCCACTCAGGCAGGACCTGCACTGCCCATTTTAATACAGCAGGAAATTCTGACTTGTGTCTCAGAAAACGCTGGCCCAGAAGCATCCCATACCCCACAGAGAGCAGCCCTGATCCTCAGCAGAAGCCCAGGAGGCAGGAGGAACTGCAGACAGCCCTGGCAAGCAGCTTCTCTCCATTATTGGGAGACTGGTCTTAGCTACACCACTCGCTGCAACTCACTTCAGGATTCAGGAGCCCAGCCTACCCACAAAGCACCCCAGTCCATCACTCCTATTTCTCAGAAATGGATCCATTTCAGCCTGTTTCCCTCATTTAATGAAACAAGCCTCTCTCTTAACCTGCCCCGAGGTTTCCCCAATATTCCCCTGCCATTTCCTACAAGGCAGTGCATGAAGACACTCATGTGCTCTGGGCATCCTTAGCGGCCTCAGGGGTTTCTCTGGTGCCAGCAATGACCCCACACTGGCAGGACAGACACCAGGCCCCCACATAACCCCGGGCCAGGGGAAGCTGAGGCTGTACAATGCCAGGTCAGCAGAGAGAACTCTGTCAGCAGCTGGAGGGGCAGAAGGAAAAGCAAGGCTCGTACTGCACCAAGGCGCTTCCTGCGTGCTCCTTGTGCTCTCACCTGTGTTTGGGAGACCCAGGTTCACCACTCTGCTGGCTTAGGTTAGGGAATGGTTCAGAGGGTGAAACCCATGCCTGAAGGAGCTTCTTCTTGCCACAATGTCCTGCTTTATCTGCAGAGCCCTCGGCTGTTGGCTTTTTCGGAGATTCTGCTCTATGACTTGGGGTGTCAGAGGGGAGAGAATGAGAGGAAGAGTAAGGCTGGGAAGGACTTGAGAAGGAGGAGGAAGAGGAAACAGCAGGCTCAGAGAGGCCACACTCTGCATGCTCCTCAGTGCCTGCACTTACAGTCCCATCTTCCTCACAATGACTCTTGTACTCCCTGGAATGAGATGTAACAGCTAAGTCCAAGTCAGCCACCTGCTTATGGACACCCTGCATGGCCACTCTGGCAGGTGGCATGGGCTGTTTGCCTGCCTCACACACAGCAGGAGCACTGTGCCCCCATCCTCCTCCCAGAGCAGCCAGGGTGTTGTGGGCTGCAGCAGAGCTCTCCAACTGCTCTTTCTGTTCTCCATGCAAAAGCATTTTTGCAGCCTCCAAGACATTTTTACCAGCTGCAGTGACTCTGTGGGTCTCCTGACAGTCACCCACCAGCTCATCATCAGAGCCTCCCTCCAGAATAACTGGAAGAGCAGCCAGTCTCAAACCACGGTCCCCAGTAACAGGAAGGGCAGCCTTCAGACTTGTAAGACACTCAGATACATCATCACCATCTTCATTTCTCAGATGCCTGCTACTGCTGCTGTCTTGGAGCGGCACCAGATGAGGGAGAGTCTCTAAGGAGTCAGTCTTGGAGAGGCACCCATGAGCATTTGAGCTTCTGCTGTTAGGGACTGGGGGCTCAGGTGTGGGTTTGGCACTGTGGCCATCACTGCTCACCTCCCCAGCCTGAGGAGCCAGCACGCGCTTGCTCAGCATCACAGAGTGCCGCGGAGCTGCCTTTGGAGGGACAGACCCCTCGCTGCCAGCCCTGTCCACAGCAGCATCCCCAGGGGACAGTGTGTGAGCAGCCAAGGATGCCCCAGCAGATCCCACCTGAGCAAACAGCTCCTTTGTATCCCACAGAGCTACCTGGGCCTCTAACATGGCTGCATGTACTGCTGGTCCCTTTTCACCACACACACCCTGCTTCTCTTCCAGCTCACCCTCAGAGGAAGGCACCTGCTCAGAGTTTACCCTTCCCTGCAGAGCTGTCTTGCAGTTCTGGACAGGACCAGTGCTGGCACTAGAGACTCCCAGTTCCTGAGCAAACCGTGCCTGCTCTGCTGAACCCATAACCAATCCCTCACTGAAATCCCAGCGCTGCTCTTCACTTTCCTGCCCAGCTGAACCCTCCTCACCTGATAGAACCCCTTCTAGCCTGCTGAGGAGAAAGGACACTGATCTTCTGGTGCCTGTTGTGTTTGTTTTCAAAGAATCCTTGTCCTGAAGCTGGGGAGACTCAGGCTGCTGCTTCAGAGCCAGAGCAGGGCTGTCACAAGGGGTGTCAAGAGGGTCTGAGGCAACTCTGACATCACTAGTTAAAGCCACAGTCGAAGGGGTCCCTGCAGCACCATGACCAGAGGGTTTCAGCTCAGCAGAGTGCTCTGCCGAGGGAAGGCTGAAAGGGGGAGAACTCACAACAGCTTTGAGAGCTGGAGCATCTGATTCCCAGCCAGGCTGGGGCACGAAGGGATTGTTGTTGTTGAAGTGACAATCAGAGGGGAGAGAAGGTACAGATGGCTCAGAGAGACCGGGGGAAGTCTTTGGGTCAGAGCTTTTGGGCCCCTGGCCCCGCCAACTCTGTCCCCATTCAGAAGCAAAAGGATTGTTACCAGACACCTGCCGAGGAAGAGGCTCTTTGGGAACGGAGGCTGCAAGATGATGTGATGCAGGGAAATGAGGAATGTCTGTGGGACCCAGGGCTGCGGCTCCCCTGTCCCACTCAGGGGTGAAGGGGTTCCTGCTGGTCAAATGCTCTGCAGCAGGAGGAGTGAGAGAGGCAATAGAACTAGTCTGGTTCTCAGAGTCTGGCACCAAGGCCTTCTCCCCTGATTTAGAAATAAAAGGGTTGTTGTCACTACTGCTACGGGGCACAGAGAGGAGAACAGGAAGGGAGTCAGAGGTGAGAGCAGGGAGCGTGGCTTTGGCTTCCTCCGCTGAAGACAGGCCCAGCCTGCAAAAAGGGACAAAAAACTCGCATGTCACTCGCAGCTGCAACACAAGGCAGGAACAGACAAGCTTTAGCAGCAGGCTCCATCAGCTCCTGACACTGGGGATGAATTACACCAGCAAGAGGCCTCAGAGCCCTTGTGACAGTCATTACCAAGGGCTCTGTGTCAGAACGGCGCTGGCAGAGGTAACGGCGCTGGCTGCACTCTCACCTGCAGCACCCCAAGCCATGTTGTTAGTATGTGAGACACCCTGGATGCAGAAGCACCGAGAATAGGGAGTTAGAGCCAAACCAGCCTCTCTAACAGGACACAGCAGACACACAATCCTATACACATGTACATAGATGTGAAGGACAAAGCAGCAGAACTTGTGCACAAGCCCTGGACACTGATTCCCACAGCTGGCCTCCGTGTGGCCATGAGAAAGAACAAAAGCAAAGGGCTCCAAGATCAGCCCTGCTGAGGGTCACAGGCAAGAACCGAAGAGACAGGCAGAGATGTTAGAACCAGTATTACAGCCCTTGGGACACCCAGGTGACACAGCTCAGGAGTTAGTTTGTGCTAGAGATCCAGCAAGAAAAAACCCTTCTATGGCACCAGCATCAGAGAACCACGATTTGAGCCTCCTTTGAAGGAGCAGCTCTGTACCCACCTCTTCTCACCATGGAGGATTAATACTGATTATCAAAGCACCCAACAGCCAGCTCAAACCCACAGGGGACACCAGGCTGGGAGGGGCTTCGGGTGGAGGACACAGCCCAGTTAACCCCTGCAGCCACCACAGCATGTTGCTCATTAGAGTGACAGGACTGACCTGGGCTTTACAGCTCTGGTCTTGGCTGGTGCAGAGGCTCTGTCAGGTTTCCGCTCCTCCTCGAATGGGTTGAGCAGCTGCTTGTTTGCAAGGCTGTCCTCTGCATGGTGATTCTTTTCTGAAGGACTGTCTCTGCTGGAATCTGCTGGAAGCTCAACACGTTTGACCACTTGTTCGTTCTTCTCATCTGGATCTTTGTTTTCCTGATCCTCTAGGGTCCTGTCAGGAATGTTCTCAGCATCATCGGACTTCACTGCTTCTTTCTTGCCAGTAACCAGAGAGAGCAGGGCAGACTTTTTTTGGTCTGGTCTCTTGCTCTCTCTGATCACCTCGACACTGGCTGGGATGCTACTTTCCAGGTGCTCCTCACTACTGAGCAGTTTGTACGACGGCAAGGACATGGATTTGAAGGTCTCCAAGGATGCAGAGCCAGAGAAAGCAGGAGATGTCCTTCCTGTCTCTTCAGGTACTTTAGCAGGTCTGGAGGACAGGTTCTCTTCTGAAGCAAAGAGCTGCTTCTTCCTGAAGTTGTGAGGAGATGGGGAGGAGGCTGGAGTGTTGTCCTTGGCTGTACTCTCTTCCATGTAAATGTGACTGCCATTGATGCACAGACTGGACTTGGAAACAGGATCGCTTTTAGATTTCAGACCACTGAACAAGGAAAGCCCTTCTCTCTTGCTGTGGTTAGAGGTGACCTGGTTTAGCTGTCTGTCCAAAGCTGCTGTTTTGCGAGATTTAAATAAGGGAGAAGGCGAGGACTTCTCTTTCAGGGCACTTCCAAAGGCTTCTGGAAAATATAAACAAGGAGAAATTCCAGATGCAAGAACAGCCTTTCCTCTAACACTCAGTGCTCACACCCTCAGTGTCTCACAGAACAGAACCACCATGAGGGTCACTACATCAGCCCCTTCCACACCTGTGGGGTGCCCCCAGCACCAGGAGCTCTGCACAGAGCCAGTTACTTGTGGTGCCAAGAATTTAACCAATTGCCTAAAAAAAACCCATGAGAAGCAGAGCAAACCTTTGGCAAAAAGCCCTGTGCTTCATCAGAGCAGCAAGGGCCAATACTCACTCTCTGAGGTGGGAGAGGTCTCTGACTCCTCATCCTCCCACTGTGACTGGAAGTCACTGGGCCGCAGCCGAACCCTCTCGGTGACCGGCTGCTGCGTCGGCAGGACTGACATGGACTGGGAGAGAGAGCTCTTGTGCAGGCCGGGCTTGGAAAAGAGGGCTTTGAACTTGGATTTCTTCTTCTCCTTCTCAACTGACTCATCTTCACTGTCAGCAGAGGAGTGAGCAGAGCTGGGAACGATCGCCGATGCCGAGTCGGAAAGGCCGCTGCTCCTCTTGCCCTTGAGTTTGTCTTTGAGTTTGCCGAAGGGAGAGCGGGCTTTGTCTTTCATGGACAGGTCAAACATACTGGCTGTCATATTGCTCCTCATGAACTGGATGTCCACTTCAATTTCCCCTCTCTCCTTCTCCTTCTTGCCTGGTTTGGAGTGAAGCTTGTACCACCTGTGGGAAGAAGGAGAATCATAGAATCATCATGGCTGGAAAGGACCTCCAGGATTACCCAGTCTAGCTCTCATCCCAACAGTTCCCTAACTCCTACACCATGGCCTCAAGTGCTCTAGCCACTCAGTTTTTAAACATCTCCAGGGATGGGGACTCTACCACCTCCCTGAGCAGCCTGTTCCAGTGCTCATCCACTGTCTCAGGAAAGAACTTCTTCCCAAGATCCAATCTAAACCTCCCCTGAGCAATACAGTCTCCTCTCAGCCACCTCTTCTCTAGACTAAATAACCCCAGTTCCCTCAGCTGCTCTTCACAGGGCCTGTTCTCCAGCCCTGTCACCAGAAGGCTTTCATGGAGCAGCTCTGAGCCGCAGGCACAGCTCCTTTACAACAACACAGGGCAATTATGCTCTGAACCCAAATGAGCCCACAGTGTAGAAAAACAACCAAGAAAACCTTTAATCTTCCAGCTCCATCACAGCCACTTGGCCTCAGGTGCCAAGGAAAACACTTCTTATCGCTAACACTAAGTTATCAGTGGATTTGTTTTACAACCCAGAGCAGAGAGGGTTAAAAAACAAAAGGAAAAACCCCAAGAACCACAAGGTGGAATTCCTGTCCTTCAGCTCTTCTGCCCTTTTATCTGGCTTTGAACTTTGAAGAGGGTTGGAGCTGGCACTGGTAGCAGGGAGCTGCACGCGCAGCCCCACACCCTCATACCTTTCATTCCAGCTCCTTTCCAGTCACTATCTGAATGCCTCTGGAGCTGAGGAACCCCTAATCAACACAGCCCAGCAGTGTGTCTGGGGATCTTCAGTGACCTCTGGAACAGCAGGATGGACAGTTCTCACAGGCACCATCTCACTCCTGCTCTAACCCGCAGCTCCACAGCACTAAGTGACGGCTCAGGGTACCTAAACCTCCAACCCACCACAACCACTCTCGATAGCATCCAACCCATATCAGGACCACCACCACAACCACCACAGCATGCATTCTGGGCTGTGCTAGAGCCCCACTCTGCAGAACCAATAGAGCAGGATGGGAAAACAATGGCTTCTTCCTCCTCACAAGGAAATAGAGGACAGGGACAGAGCACAAACCTGCCTCCCCATGGAATCTGCACTCCAGTCCTTTGAAGATGGGCTGGAAGCAATGGAAAAGACTGGGAAAAGGCAGTTTGCTTCAGATCAAATTCAAACTTAGTAAGCATTGACTGAAGGAGGTAAATTCAGAGATGAAGAAAAAAACTTTAGGGGGAAACTAAAGCTTTGGACTTGAAGCTCTTTTCCAACCTTGATAATCCTATGATTCTATAAAACAACTATACAAGTCCCCTGCACTCCAAGTCCATGTTTACACCTGAAATGAAGAGCCACCAGCACCAGGGATTTTATCTGGGGTGTTGGGCTTTGTTAGATGACCATGAGTAGATCTGCTGCCATTCACACAGCCCAACACCAGGCACTTCTGTTCTGCCCCGCTGCTGTGCCTGCTCTGTTCTGCTTGTTCTGTTCTGCCCCATGTGATTTCCAGGAGCATCCTGTGCTCACACGGTGCCACAACAATCAACTGACCCTGTGCTCTGTCCCAGGGAAAGGCCTCGCTCACACAGAGCCCCAAATACAAACAACACAGAATCACAAAACCCATTCAGCAAAAGGCAGCAGGGAGGGACATTGCTCCTTTAACCCTATCTCTGAGTGGAAAACAAATACTGCTCAGAAAGCCCTCTCTACCTGACCAGACCTGATTAACTTTACTTCAGTCAATCAACAGGCAGCTCTTTCCCAGCTGAAACCAGCCCTCTGCAGCTCAGACGTCACCGTGGCAGCTTAGCAACACCGAAAGGAACCAGCTTCAAGCTGAGGATCAAGGGCTGGAGAGGGACGACGCTAACAACGGGAAAGAGTTGAAGTTTTCCTAGGAAGATCAAAGTTGGGGGTTGGGGGTTTTTCTCTGTTTTCCTTTGGCCCAGAGACTGAAACTAGCACAGGAGCCCCGCGGCAAGGGCCGACTCCCTGAACTCTGCTGACCCAAGGCTCTTCACGCTCCGCAGCATCAACACTTCAGAGCTTGACACAACCTTAATGACAGCCCCCATGTAATTAGGGCTTTGCAGGTGGCGATGGCTTCGTCAAGAACCCCGACGCAGCTCCAGGCTGTGGCCCAACCACTGGCAGTGGCTACAAGTGCCCAGGTGAGCAGGAGGAGGAAAGTGACTCACCAGCCACCCCAAACCACATTACAAGGTTGCTGACTCCCAGTAAAACCCTCCTAGTAACCACCCTGCGATTGCAGCGCTGTGTCCGTGTTTATGCTCAAAGGAGCAGCTATGACACAGAGCCGGCACCGGGGATAAGAGGAGCAGACTCCCAGCTCAGTGTCCTGCTGGCAACCATGGAGCCAGCCCCTGGAACGCTGAATTATCAGCTCCGACGTGGGCTGGAGCTCTGCTCTGCCGTAGCCTAAGGTCGCACTGGTGGAATGTGAAGGCATTTCACATCCATCAAGTGTCTTGGAGGCTCTGGCTGCTCCCCCGCGTAACCAGCCAGCACTCAGCCCTAAATACCGACATCCCAAAGCCCAGTAGGAGCTGAGGCCAGCACAAAAGGCACCATCCACAACCACTAGGATCCGGAGGTTACGGGGAGGGGGGCAGACCCACATCAGAAGAAGCTCCATGGAGCCTGAGGGGACCCTGTCGGGCACTGCTAGATCCCCACACTCCTAAAGGGTACTGGAGTCCCTCACAGAGCCACTCTGCCCTGTAGGACAGACATTTCATGATAAACATGTGGAACTGAGATCCTACAGTAGACCTCCAGGTCCCTGTGGAGCACAGAATCCCCTTCCCATCCCTCTCCCCAGCCTCTACAAGGCACAGAGATTCCTCAACACCTCTCCACATCCCTCATGAGGCACCTCAACATCCCCGTATCCTCAGACTCCTTCTTCCTTCTCACCAGTCTCTATAGGACACAGAACTCCCCTCCAACCCAATCTCGAAGCTCTGTGGGGCACAGAGACCCTCCTAGCCCTCTCCCTGGCCCAAGCAGAGGACAGAATCCCCCTCCCATTCCCAGCCTCCGTGGGGGTCAGAGATGCCTCTCTATTCTTCTCCCTAAACTCTATGGGGCACAGAACTTCCCTCCATCCCTCTCCCCAAACTTTAGGGGGCACAGAGACTCCCTCGATCCCTCGCCCCTGACTATAGGGTACAGACGCTCTCCCAACCCTCTCCCCGGTCCCGGTTTGGGGCACACCCCTCCTGCCATCGCTGTCCCCAT
>JAOXOE010028080.1:0-16879 GCA_028565055.1 Phoeniculus purpureus | reverse complement strand
GAAGGGGCTGCCCAGGGGGGTTGTGGATTCTTCTTCTCTGGAGACATTTAAAACCCTCCTGGACATGTTCCTGTGTGGCTGGATCTAGGTGATCTTGCTCTGGCAGGAAGATTGGACTGGATGGTCTTTGGACGTCCCTTCCAATCCCTAATGTTCTGTGATTCTGTGACTGTGGGGCAACAGGAAACAACTTGTGCGTGTCCTCATGGTCTATTCTGTCCACCAAAGGGGAGGTTCCACCAGTCGTGTCATAGAACCGTAGAATCATTGGGGATCGGAAGGGACCTTGAAAGATCGTCTAGTCCAATCCCCCTGCCACAGCAGGATCACCTAGACCAAGTCGCACAGGAACACATCCACGTCCCCACCACTCCATCCACCAGCAACTACCCCATGCCATGAGCTCCCCCTGACCATGTACCCATGGGTGAATGTGCCAGCTGAAGGCAGTTGCCTCCAGCTCCCTCACTTTCTTGCTTCTCAAAAATTAAGGCTTTATTTCAGCCTCGGGGCAGGATTTATCCCACCTCCCACGTCAGAAATTCTGCAGGGGATTTTGAGAAGAATGGGAACGTTTGCATCGCGCCCTGGGACAGAGAACTGGGCTGCGAGCAGCTTTCGGCTGGTGCCGCCTTTGCCTCCTGCCCTGGGGGATAAAAGTCACAGCAGAAGCAACAAGGACTGGTGAACCCCGCCGAACAATTTAGTTCTTTCTGGAAAAAAAAGAGAATCCGGTTGTTCCCTGAAGTGGGACCGAGAGCTGGGTGTGATGCGGGGTAAGGCAAGTTTCAGCAAATGCCTGTCTCTTAATTAATATTAATACCTCTCCAGCTTTTGATCTCTGCTTTAAATAAAAGGAAGCCAGCCATGGCAGCGTTCCCACCGCATTAAGAAGCTGGTGAAGGCAGAGTGATGGATGCTTTGGAAGATGGCTCTCATTAATGTCTAATCCTTCCCATCAGCCACACTTGTCCCTGACACTTGGAGCTTGTTAACAGGTTTTTGACGAGTGTTTTCAGGACTTCTGGAATTAGGGGGTGATGCCTGTGTGTTCGGGTGATGGTGCAAAGGACAGTGTGAAAAAAGGGGGTTCTGGTGTGGGGACTACTTGCTGGCCCTCTTTCCACCTGCCTGGACCGGCAGAGCCTGAGGCAGTGAGGCTGGAGGTACTCAAACACGTTTGCTTCTTTGTAGGGTCTAACCATGATTGTAAAGAAAGATGTTTCTGGGTGCAGGAGCGGGTGGTGTGAGGGAGCCAAGGAGCCTCCTCCTGCTGCACTGCTGTTGATAAGGGACCTGTTGGAAAGCACCAGCTCCCCAACTCGCGTGGTCAGGTAACTAACATTTCTCAATTGCACTGAATTCATGTAGGAAATACAAGAGGTTTTGAGTCTAGAAGGGGATGGTGAGTGGTTTTTAGTCCCTACGGGGTTACACCTAGAAAACCCAGTGACAGTGAAGGCTCCTCCAGCATTTTTCCTAACATCTATCCAAGTTGCACTGCTGGTTGAGAACATGCCTCAGTGGCTGGTGATGGCACAGCAGGCTTGAAGAGAAAGGTGCCCCATCCTCCTGCACTGAGCCCTGTGGTTTGTCCTCATACGGGAGGTCACAGAACCCTGCCAGACCTCAAGGGACTGAGTCATCCATCACACATAGTGGGGAAAATGGGTTTCTGATCCTGCTTGTCATCCTACAAATGCCCTGGACACTCTGCTGAGGACACACTCGATGTGCTGGAGGTGTCAAGGGTGGCTCATCAAGGTCTTAACATGGAGTTTCTGCACCCAGGGGGATAAGCAGAGGTTAGCACAGGATGTGGTCCTGCACCCCAGATCAGCACAACTGCTAGACCTACTCACATACCTCTGGGTCTGGGCTGAGAGTGATGGGTTGAAGCATAACTGGCAGCTAAATATTGCAATAGCGATTCCAAGTAGGTGGGTGCAAAACCCTTGGAGTGGTTCAAGCCCTTGATGTGGAAGAGCAGCCACTTCTGTTGGGTTTCCACTAGAGGTAGCTGGAGCCACGCACAACCCACACAGCAGCCCTGGGATTTCCACATCCCCGGCCCTAAATCAGCATCTGGAGAAGTGATTCTATTCCATCAAAGACAAACCTAAAGTACAGCAGTGGGCTGGGGGTCCGCAGCTCTTCCCATAGCACTGTGGCTCCTCTTTCCTGCAGCCCTGTGGCTCCTCTCTCCCGCAGCCCTGCTCTATGGGGCTCTGCGACAGCAAAGGCTGCATCAGCACTTTCTTGGCTTGAAAACCTGAAGTTTGGGGGCTTTTTAAAAAGCAGAGGCAAAAGTCCCCCCCTCTGCTGCTGGAATTCATCATGCAGCTGCTCAGCCTTGGGCACAGCTGTCTGCAGCGCTGGAGAAGAGAGGAGTCAACCGCGTTTAGCTGTTCATTCTGCAGAGGAGGAGAAGGAGGAGGAGGATGGAACTTTGAAGGTTTAAGGCAATTTGGTTTTTTCATTATTTCTTTTCCCCACACACACACTCTTTTGCCCTTCTGGCAGGCTGGAGATGTGAGTTTCCAGCTGACTCTGTAGCTGCTGTTTACCTCGGGCTGGGTAGATGTCTGGCCATGTGGGGAGCGGTGGGCTCCAGCCGCAGGGACCCCTTTGGCTGAGGAACTCCCTGGGTGCAGATGTCCTTTTGGGGTTTTTTTTGGAGGGGAAGGATTATATTGTGTGAAACAGCCTCTCCTGAGGAGTTGCAATAACCTTGCCAAGCAAGGAGGGAGAGAAGGTCAGGAGGAGGAGGGATTATCTGCCTTCCCCTCTCCCAGAGGGATTTCAGCCCTGACTTTTAATAACAGCCAGGAAAGCAGCAGACTCCGCGCATACCCAGAGGAAAAGGCCCTAATAGCATAAAGGATCAGCTAGAGCAAACCCTTTTTATCTCGCCTCACCATCCCCATGGAGGCTGCTGTGCCCCTGGACCCTCTGCAGTGGGGCCCACTCATGACACCGCTCTGACTGCGACTGCTGATGGTGAAAGTGTGATTTCCTCAGACCACTCCCACGAGGGACTTGTGGATGGGGTGGAGGGAGAGCCCTCGGGCCCTGATTTGTGGCCACCACGTTGTCCTTGTACGAGTCTGTCTCAAAACAAGCGAGGTCTCATGGAGCTGAAGGCTTCGGGGTTGCATGGCTGGACCTCAAGGTCTCCTTGACCTTGAGGAGCACCTCAAAGGGCTCTGAAGCCTGCAGCATGCCATGTCTAAAGGGTCTCTTTGCCTTTTCCTGAGCCACCTGAGATAAGGTTGCAGGTCCTTAGCTGCATTGTCTTACTTGGGCCATCAAATCGTGTTTGGTCTGGCCAAAGCGGGCAGCCACCTTGGTGTTTGGTGCTGGTCCATCAGCCAGGAGAAGGCTAACGAGCTGAGAAAACCAAACCTTTCTGCACAGGGTGGGCTGGAACCACTTTGCGTTTCAATCTAATCCCCAAGCAAGTTACTGGAAGATGATCTCAAAACCACCCTTGGCTTCTTCTCCAGAGGATTTGGGGACAGTAGCAGACTTGCCCAGCCCCACGGGACAAGGACAGGCGGGCGCCAGTGAGCTTTGACGGATGACGACTGTTAATATTGAACACATCATTACTTTGGCCAAGGCCAAGAGCCCTTCCGCGGCGCTGTGTGTGTGGAGGGCATCAATATTAAGGCAAGTTACTAAATGTGTCTCAGAGGTGACCTGAAAGGCGTCTCAAAGGACCATGGCTGAGTTTCAGGACTCTGCTGTGACATGGCCAGCACTGAGGTGGTTCGTGCTGGCAGCAGAGTGGAGAAGAGCTGTTCTCCACGAGCCTCTCGAGATGCCTCTGTGTTTGATAGTTAGAGGAGGAGACAGGCAGAGCCACCCCGTGATGCTGAGCTCAGCTGTCCCAAAACCAGGGGATCAGTTTCAAGTCCTTATTCCTAAAGCCTATGTGCTGACATGAAGGCACCCAATTCAAACAAATCCTCCCTGGGTTGGAGCTTTGGGGGGTCCTGGGCTTTCTTCTCCCACCAGACAGCTGGAAACGTCATTGTGCTCCACTCCCAGTGGAAGCTGTTCTCACCTGAGCCTTTGGTTCCTGGGGCTGTAGAAGGCGCTTTGGGTGCCATGGGGTGAAGGTGGGAGACGAGGAAATTGTGCTGGAAGCTCCCAGATCCCTAGTGAGAACATTTTCTCATATTTATAGAGGAAAAGGAATAATTCCTCTCTATCAAAAATGAATGAAAACTTGAAAAGTCTCTACCAGGTTTATTTATTGCCTCTAATCTATTCAAACAGCCACATGCCCGTCCAAGTGTGGGGGCTGTGCCCTATCTTCCCTTTTCCATGAGTCACAGGGTACCTTGGTTTTTTCCAGGGAGAAGATATTGCTGAGGTTCTCAAAGGGGAAAACGTGTTGTAGGATGCTGAGGATAGTTGTCACAGCAGCTGGGCAGCACCAGCACCCTCCATGCAAACACCTCGGTGGCCAATACCAGCCCAACAGCCTGGTCCCATCAGTGGTGGTGAGCCCGGTCTGGGGATTTCTCCACCTCTAAACCAATCACCATCCGCATCATCTGGTGGGGTCAGAGAAGACAGAGGAGCTCTGGGATCCCTGAGATACCTTTACACCTTCTTCCTTGCTTTGCTACTTGAACACCAGGTGCCCCAAAAGGTGTTAATTCAAACCCCAGAAGAGAAACCTCCTCCTGGTTGTTTTTCTCTCATTCCATCTCCCGCTGAACCACAAACCCACAGCAGGACGAGAAGCAAAATGTAAGAAGCTGGGCACAGCTCTGTCCCCACACGAAACTCTGCGCAGGACGTAGATGGGAAGCGGGTCCAGACGAGGCCACAAAGATGATCAGAGGGCTGGAGCCTCTCCGCCTTGGGGACAGGTGGAGGCAATTGAGGTTGTTCAGCCTGGAGAAGAGAAGGCTCCAGGAGGACCTTGTAGCATCTTCCACTACCTGAAGGGGCTCCTGGAAAGCTGGAGAGGGACTTCTTACAAGGGACTGTAGTGATAGGACAAGAGGGGTGAAGTTAGGAAGAAATTCCTCCCTGTGAGGAGGGTGCTGAGGCACTGGAGCAGGTTACCCAGGGACTGGCTGCTCCATCCCTGGAAGTGTTCAAGGCCAGGTTGGATGGAGCTCTGGGCAACCTGCTCTGGTGAGAAGTGTCACTGCCCATGGCACTGGGTGACCTCCGAGCTCCCTTCCGACCCAGACCATTCTGTGATTCTCTGATTCTATGACCCAGCAAGGGAGACCAGAAAGCTGGTGGCCACGTTCAGCACAGTGGGAACAAGGAAGGGCACCCCTAGGTCCCCCGGTCAGACTCCCCAGGATGTTTTGCCCAGGGTTCCCCTTTCTGCACCTCCCAGCAGACAGGCAGGGACACCCTGGGCAAGGAGAGGAGCAGAAGTTGTCCATAACACTACAAATGAGCTGGGTTTGATAGGATCCAGGGTCTTTTGTTGCCTTACAGGGGCCCTATGGAACCTCATGGAGCTGGTACCTTTCTCCCCAACATGGGGCTGGTTTGAACTTTCACCAGTACTACTTCTCACTGCTGTAGCCATGGATGGGGACTGCCAGGGCCGGCGAGCAGGTAGGGCTCTGCCGGGGCTGGAGGAACACCATGGCCCCACTGATGGAGACTTTATTCCTTGGGGAGAAGCAAGAGGGGACGAAGCAACGTGCAAAGGTTTATTGGTGTTTCTCCCCAAGCACATCAGCCTGGGGCCAGCAAAGGGCCCAGTTCAGCAGGGTAGGCAGCACTGGTGTGGCTATTTACCTGGGGGAGCCCCACACGGATCCCACAAGCCCCCCACACCCTGCCACGGCTCAGAAAAAGCTTTATTTATACTCATTTAGCTGCTTGCCTTCTCCTAATTGAAATCATTAACCTTCTCGCTTGATGAAGAAGAGGACCAGGGGGAGGGCAGGGGGTACCGGGGCTGGCACAGACCCCCTCCCGGGCTGCTCCCTCAACTCCCTCAACCGGCTGGAAACGTGATCTTCAATTTGGCCAAGGGGAGCTAAAAAACCCCACAAACCCAACAAAGAAAAAGCCCCCGAACAACTGCATCGTGGTCGGAGGGCTGGCGGGGTGCGGCTGGCTCCCCGTGCCCCCCCGGGGCCACGGCAAGGCTGACGCTGGCATTTCATCTCGGTGGAGAAGTCATCGGCTGTGACCCACGGGGAGGGCTTTGCCCGCCAGGTCCCACTTTGCTCCCCTATATTTAGCCCATTATGAATATGGAAGAGCGTTGAAAATGATTCACCCAGACATCCCTCTGTCCAGCTGAATAACGTCAAAGGCGGGAGCGGGGACGGGAGCCGCTCGCCCCGATGGGGGCCCTGGCCCTCGCCTGGCCCCGTGGGTCGCAGAGTGGGGGTCTCTTGCAGCCGTGTGGGGGGAAGGTCACACACTTGTGGGTTTATGGACCCCCATCATGGGTGCTCATGGGGTGCTCGGGATGGGCACAGTGGGATGCTGGCTGGGGGAGCACTTCCCCCCACCACCACGGCCTCACCAAGCAGGTGCCTGGGGTCTCAGCTGGATTGGGAAGGGGCCGCGGCGGGGATGCCGCGCGATGCCCAGCTGAGCACTGTGATCTCCAAGGGCACAGTGGCCCCATCGCTCATTCCCTCCCTCCCACCTCCTGACACCCCCCTGGCCAGCCAGGCATGGCCCTGGCAAAAGGCCACAGAGCCTGGGATCAGCAGCTTGGGCACTGCTGCTGCCCACTGAGCAGTCGCATCTCCTCTCCAGCTGTGGAGATGGAGGATACCCCGGTCCCAGTGGGGTTTGCCGATGTCCCAGTGTCCCCATCCTGCTGCAGCATCAAACAGGTGCTGAACGTCCCATGTGACCTCCACAGCAGCGGCAACTCCTCCGTTGTCCTTTACTGGGCTGCCCTGAGCCTTAACCCCCTTTCCCCAAGGAAAGCTGCTCTCCCAGCCGTTTGGGAACTCAGTCCCTGTCCCAGACACGTTTGGGCATCCTCCTGCCCTGCTCCAGGGTACAGACATCCCTCCTGGGGTGTCTGCCCCTATCCACCCCACATCACTCCATCCCAAAGGCCAGGCACTGATGGAGGGAGGACAGAGGTGCAAACCCTCTCCCAGCAGAGCCCTCCCCAGTGCGGCTGGGTTAGTTTGGGGGTTTTGAAGAGCACTTTGCACAAAACATCACCACCGCTTTTGGGCATGGCGGGGAGGAGGGAAAACAGCTTTATCCGAGCCGTTAATGAAATGTCATCTGCAATTCGCTTCCACAGATCACGTGGCGGATCCACAGCACCCCCGGGATGCGAGGAGGGGGTGTGTGTGTTGTGAGGGTGTCACTTTGAAAGGCGCTTGGGGAAGTGGGGAGAAGACACACGAAAACATCGAGAAGGCGACCAGTTCAATCCCAGACTTGTGGGGTTGTGTTTGCGGTGGGAAGAGGGGCTCAGCCACCCCTCCTTGGCTCGAGGCATAAGGGGAGGAGGGACGGCAGAGCCCTGGCAGAGCAACACACCTCTTCTGGGGGTCTGGCCCCTGAAAAGTCCGTGGGTTTTAGTCCTCCCCTCCTCTCATCACATACCTCCATCCCTCAATGCTGGTGGAGTCCCACTGCCCTTCACCCTCCTGCAAGCCCTGGGGATGCGGTGTGGACCCCGTTCTCTAGCCTTTCCCCCATTAGCTGCCCCTTCTGCCCCCCTGTGCCCCTCCTCAAGCTCCAAGAGCTCCTCGGCAAGAGCCGTGAGCGGGTTTAACTGATCTTGCTGTCAGAGGGGTACTTTATGAAATTGAAAACTAATTAACGTTCATCTCGGCAGCTAATCGCATCGCAAACCCAACGCATCGCCCTCCCTGGGCCTCAAATAACGATGGTGCAGACACAGGGAAACTCCTGATGGAGCCCCGCCGGGATGGGATACTCCCCAGGACAGAGCCAGCGTGACCCCAAAAACCTGCACCCACAGATGGATGGATGGACGGACGGATGGATCACCTGCTGTTGGGGCTGCCATGGCTCCTGACCCACCAAACCCATCTTGCCAGTCCTACAGAGCTTCTGTCTGTCTGCCTGGAGCCAAGAGGTGGGACAAGGGCAGTTTGGGGCAGTTTGAGGCAATTTGGGGAGTGAGTGTGGCAGGGATACCAGTCAAATGGGATGATGGGAATGGATGTTGGGGAGGATGGTGGTCAACAATCCTCTTCACTGGCTGCTGGCAGCTCCACATCAGAGATGTCACGGGACAGCCATGCGTGAAGAGCTGATGGTCAAGGCGACACCACCCACACAACAGCCCCAGGGAAGCCATCAGCAGCAAGGGGGATCAAAGGGCAGTCCTGCTGCCATGGGTTGGGGCCACTGCTGGAGATGCAGATGCCCAGTGCAGGGCTGGTGCCTATGGCCATGGGGCTTTGTGGCCAGAAAATTGTCCTTCTACAACAGGCATGGTGCTGGCAGTGTCCAGGCTGAGAGTTCTGGCTCCTCTCACAAAAAGAGTTCCTTTGGCTGTGAAGCTTCATGCTGGCACAGGTGGAAGGGCTCAGGCTGCATCCAGATTGGTTGTCATCTCCCAAGGGTTGAAGGGAGCACCTGGGTGAGACCCCACCTCAAGAGGTTAAGCAGCACAGTGTGGCCAGGTGGCTTTTCTGGATGCCCCAGCACGCATCTGCAGGCTGTACCACTCCAAGCAGCGCAATGTAAGGTGCCCTCTGAAGATGACCTTGTCCCCAGGGAGCCACAGCAGGGCGCAGGCTGCTCCTCCACACCACAGCAGCGTCAGGATGGCCCCTGTTTGAGTTTGGCTTGGAGCTCCCATATCCAGCTGCTTCCCACTGCCCTGCTGATGAGGTTGGCCTCTCCAGCGGGATGGGACAGTAGCTTCCTGCCCTCCATCAGCAGGAATGGCTTGGAGAAAGCCAGGCAAGGTGGCCACACCGTTGGGGCACGTGGTTCACCCTGCTGGAGAAGCAGCCATCCCGCTGAGAAGGACGAGTTATCGCTGCAGCCACACACCAGCATTTACCTCCCCACAAAAGGCAGCGGCTGCACAGCCAGGAGAGCTCCGGGGGACAGGCACAGCCCTGGTGACCTTCAGAGGACGTGCAGCAGACAGGCTGGAGCCCTGATGGCCCCGGACAGGTATGCCCCTGGGCACCTCTCCACCTGGCCTGGCGCAGCAGGAGCCTCCCGGGATGCTCCCCGCAAGCCTTCAGCCATAATCAGCTTCAAAACCTCCTCTCCAGCCCCTGGCCTCAGTGGGGTTGTTTTCCCCGTCCAGGGGCACATCAAGCTTTCAGGTTTGTGAAAGCAGGCAGAGGTGATGCTGGTGTCGGCGCTTTGCTGCTGCGAGGTGCCGATGCCCAGTCTGGTGGTGGTGGAGTCTGGCTACATCCTGGCAAAGCAGTGTTGCCCAGGTCAGCCCTGGCAGCCAGAGCTCAGCAAGGGCCATGCTTGTGATAATCTGGGATCAAGACTAAGGTGGCAGCACCAAAGACCTAGGGGAGCAAGTCGGGGCTCTCCCCATGAAGCCAGGAGTCAGGGTCTGCCGGGTCTATCCCCAGACATACTAGTGTGCTCCCAGCACGGCTCTGGGGCACCTAGACCTGAAGGTGTTGTCCTTGTGCTGCCTCTTGCCCCACGAGCACAGGAAGATGGGGGCACCCTCATGTCATGGTGAGAAACCACCTGCGTACCAGCAGCCACGGCTGCCCAGCTGGGTTTCTAGTCTGGCCTAAAGCCACCTTGAGGAGGTGTTGGGGTGTGTGCAAGGGCATGAGAGGCACCAGCATCTCCTTGCTCAGCTCCCCATGAAGAACTGCTGACGAGGAAGTGGCCAGGGCTAAAAGAACAGCTTCCCAGGGGAGGAGTGACCCTGCTGGGGGGCAGTGGGCGACCCCATGAATCAAACAGCCATAGAATAATTAAGGTTGGAAGAGACCTCCAAGATCATTGTTGGGAGGGAGGTTGGACTAGATGACCTTTGGAGGTCGCTTCCAACCCAACACATTCTGTGATTCTATGATCATCAGCCTAACCCCACTTTGCCCACTAAACCCTGTCCCCCACTCCCAGGGCCACATCTACTAGTTTTTTGAACCCCTCTAGGGATGGCGATGCCTTCCCTCCCTGGGCAGCCTGTTCCAACCCCTGACCACTGTGTCAGGGAAGATACTTTTCCTGATGTTCAGTCTAACCCTCCTCTGGCACCACTTGAGGCTGTTTCCTCTTGTTCTATCGCTGGTGACTGAGGGAGAAGAGCTTGACCCCCACCTCTCTACACCCTCATTTCAGGTGACACTGGCCATGGTGACTTTGAACGGCTGCAGGATGGCTCAGCACCCAGAGGAGCTCCCTCCTGGTGTTCCAAGCTCAAAATACATGGCTTGGGCACAACAGGATAGTGAATCCCAGGGGGTTTCAGGTGCCGGGTGCCAACACCTTGCCAAGGCACTTGCACCTACACACACGTGTGTCCACGTGTCCAACCATCATGCAGACACTTGTGTTTCCATCTCTTGTTCCATAGGGAGGTCACAGCTGTGGAGCTGCCGGCCCTTTTGCTCAAGAGCCTCTCCATCAGCCCAGCCCTGCTGGAAGCAGATGGGCTTTCTTGGAGACACCCCTGCCTCAGTGTGGGACAGCTGGCAGCACTCCCCACTTCCCCCTCAAACCTCTTCGCCCCAGGTTAAGGAACTGTCAGTAAACAACCCGTGTGGCCATGGCTGGGGTGGTGGTGTCACCTCTGCTTCCACTCATGCCCACAATGGGGGGTGCTCAGCTTAGGGGAGAGTATCCTGGGTGTGAGAGCCCAGCTCTGGGAGGTGAGGTGGGGTCTGTGCTGGAGTAATGGCCTGAAGGTGGTGGTGGAGCTCAGTAAGAGGCGGGTTCTTGACAGCAGACAGAGCTTGATAGGAGGGGAGTGTCCTGACAGGAGAGGGGGTTCAATAGGAGAAAGAGCTTGATAGGAGGGGTGGGTCTTGACAGGAGAAGGGGCTTGGTAGGAGGGGGGAATTCTTGATAGGAGGGGTGTTTCAATAAGAGAATGGTCTCAATAGGAGAAGGGGGTCTTGATAGATGTCTTGACAGGAGAACGGGGTCTTGATCATAGAATCGTAGAATGGTCTGGGCTGGAAGTGACCTTAAAGATCATCTGGCTCCATCCTAGTTCCAACGTCTCTCTTATCTTGATAGGAGACAGGGTAGATAGGAGAGGGGTGTCAATAGGAGAGAGGTTTCCACAGGAGAAAGGTGTTTTGATAGGAACTGCAGCTGCGTGTGCCCTCAAAGGACAAGTTTTGGGGCAGCTCGATGGGATTTACCCACTTGATGCCCCAGAGAGGCTGTGCAAAGCCACAAACCACAGACTCAGACTTTAGGAGCTGAAACTCCAGGACTTGTCCTCACTGCGCACCAGTGGGTCCTCTCTGTAGACAATCCGTTATGGTGGTGGGTCTGGCAGGAGACTGGTTCTGCAGTTCAATATTTTAATAAGCACCAGCCACATGTTGAAGGCAAAAGGAGCTGCCTGATTTCACTTTTTTTTCAATATGCAAATGGACTGGAAGCTTATTAACAAGATGAGAGGCTGGAGCCTAATTAGCAGCAGGAGGAGGGAGCCACTGGAGCTGAGTCAGCGAGTGGGAGAAGCATTAGCACAACCCTCGGTGGTCCTTGGCTGCCAAACCACTCCCAAGAAACTGGAGAATTGGGCAAAACCCAGGTGGTCCTGGATGGAAGAGGGGAGGGACCAGCTTTGCTCGGGGCTTTCTTTGGACAAAGCCCGCGTGGGTCACCCCAAAACCTACCAGCTGTGTTGCAGTGTGGGTTTTGTGGGTTGAACCCACAGGTGGAGAATTTTGGGGCAGTCCCCCCAAGCTGTTTTGGCAGAAAGGAGCAGAACAACCCCATGTGTTGTTGCAGGGTGGGGAGTGACCTGCTGGAGAGCAGCTCTGGGGAAAAGAAACTGAGGGTACTGGTGGCTGACCATCAGACAGCAATGCTGGAGTACTGTGTCCAGTTCTGGGCTCCCCAGTTCAGGAATGACAGGGAGCTACTGCAGAGTCCAGTACAGAACCTTTAAGAGAATCAGGGGGCAGGAGCATCTCCCTTATGAGGAAGGTCTGAGAGAGCTGGGGCTGTTCAGCCTGCAGAAGAGGAGACATGGGAGATCTCATCAATGCCTGTAAGTATCTAAGGGTGGGTGTTAGGAGGATGGGACCAGGCTCTTCTCAGTGGTGGCCAGCAACAGGACAAGGACACTGAACACAAACTGGAACCCAGAAGGTTCTATCGTTTTTACCGTGATGGCACCAGAGCCCTGGCCCAGGCTGCCCAGAGAGGCTGTGGAGTCTCTGCTCTGGAGACATTCAAACCCCACCTGGACTGTCCCTGTGGGATCTGCTCTAGGAGATCCTGTTCTCACAGCAGGGATTGGACCAGATCATCTCCATAGGTCCCTCCCAACCGCACCAGTCTGTGATTTATGCTGAGTTCTGGTGCCACTGGGCTATTCTAGCCCCTGAGCTCTTGGTCTATGGCCATGTGCCTCCTTCTTTCTTCATTTGGAAGAATCCTTCTCCCACCGAGAGCAGAGCTGTAACGGACACCTCACAGAGGCACTGGCAGCCCCACGGCCCCTTGTTCATTTGCAGGTTTAATTAGCTGAGCTCGCCCAGTGCCCTGCCCTGGTGAACTGGGTTGGTTTTTGGGGTTGAGCTGCGTAAGTGGACCAAGGGATAGGAGCCCTGGCAGGAAGCTGATGGCCTTCCCTTGTTTTTTAATCGCTCTTTCTCCTATTTGTGCAGTGCCCAGCCAGCTATTTCCTTCTCTTGGCTCATTCCTCACCACTCTCCTCCTCCTCCCCTGGCGCCCAGCACCCCCCACCCCACCGTCCCCCTATCCAGTGCAGCCCATTGAGCACCTTGCCCAGCCCGTGTGCAGGAGGACAGCACAATCCCCCTGTGAAGCAATTAAAACTCTACTTCATTAGCAATAATTAGAAAGAGCAGCTCACATTCCCAATAGCTCATGCCCGTGGGGCAAGGTAGATGGTTTTGAAGATGTATTCTATTTTGTTTAATTTCACCTAATTCACCCTAACGTTCGTTTAATTGTAGCCTTTTTTCAAAGGTAGTTTTGTAAGTGATCTTTTATTCTTTAAAAAATAATAGATTTTACTTCATTATATCTCTGGGTTAGTCTTAGTTTATTTTAGGAAGAATTTCTTCACTGGAAAGGGTCATCAGGACCCGGAACCCCCATCCCTGGAGGCATTTCACAGCCCTGCAATCATACAGCTGAGGGATGCGGTTTAGTCAAGGACTTGTCATTGGGCTAAAGGTTGGACTCGATGGTCTCAAAGGTCTTTTCCAGCTTAGGCAATCCTGTGATTTATTTTAAATTTTAATTAAAAAAAATTACCTTCTTTTTAAATTTTTTTGTTATTTTATTCTATTTTAATTTTTAAAATTTGTTTTAGTATTTTTATTGTACTTTGATCGTTTCACTTTATTTTAAGTTTTACTTTATTTTGCTTCATTTTAATTAAAATTTTAATTTTTTACTTTATTATTTCACTTTATTTAATTTTACTTAATTTTTCTTTATTCTAAATGTATTTTATTTAACTTTTACAATTTCACTTTAATTAATTTGACTTTATTTTTTTAAATTTTACTTTATTAAAAAGTGCTTTTTAATTTTACATTCTTGAAACTTTATTTTGTTAGAAAGTATTTTCTTTTACTCATTTATTTGTAATTAATTTGTTATTATTTTATTTCTATTTAATTGCATCTTCATTATTTGGTATTTGATGCTCTGGCCTCCCACCCCCCCCATGCCCAAAGGATGGGCAGCATCACCTCATGACCCCGTCCCCATGGTGCCAGCAGAGGTTGGCCCTGGACACCACCAGCACCCCTGTGCCCACCCATCTGCTGTAGCTGGCGGGGAGGTGGTGGTGGGGTGCTGCCACTCTCCAGACACCGTGAAAGGTTTTATTCCAGCTCAGAACTGCTCCCAGGACAGATGGAGTGACTCGGGAGACCCACTCACATTTATGGAGGCTGTAAGTTATAGACTGCGGCTGAACAGGAGGGAAACCCCAGCCCTCGTCTTTTACAGGCGCCACGTCCCGCCGGATATTAAACTCCCCACTAACGGACGGAGCCTTTTACTGCAAACTATAACTTTAACGAGCCCAACCCCTCCGTTAGTCGGGAAGGGCCATTAATAAACCCGCCAGCCCCCTTCTGAGCCTGAAATACGACTGTGTGGAATGGAAAGTGCCTGCCCTCGGGCTCTGTTCGTGGCCAGGATGAGGATTTTTTTGCCCAAACGGAAGGAAATAGAGGGAAATAATACTACCATAGTAATAATAATAAACCCCATGGAATGGTGGTGGTGAAGGATGGACAGCACCAGCAGAAGATATAGAGAACGGGAAGGTGGTAACACAACCAGTGCCGTCTGGTTCATGCGGACTGGGATTCTCTTCAGCCACCAGCAAGCAGTGAGCGATGCAAGGAGGGACTGGATGGATGAAGGGAGGGATTAATGGAAGGAAGGAGGGATGGATGGAGTAATGGAAGAAGGGATGGATGAAGGGAGGGATGGGGGAATGGATGGATGGAGGTAAGGAGGGATGGATGGAAGGAGGGACAGAGGTAAGGAGGAATGGATGGAGAGATGGAGGCTGTTGCAGCCAGCCTGGCTCCTCCAGCCCCACCAAAACACTCACGGAAGGGTGCAGGTGCCCATTTCCCACCTCAAAAACCATCTTTTTTTTGTAGGGAGAAAGACTTGAACGGGGAGAGGCGCCACACACTCAAACCCACCCCCAAAGGCTTGCTGCCAGGACCCCCCAGCCCAGGCAGCATTCCCTCACCCCCTCCTCGCAGCTCCTCCTGCCACCTGCTTTTTTGGGGGCGATTTTTCTCATCGGTGGCCCGGTGAGACTTAACATTTGTCTGTTTGGAGCTGAGCTGAGCAGTTATTAAACAGCTGGGAGCAGGATGATATTTAAACTGGTGTTAGGGGAGCACGGGCAGAGGGAGATAACTCCTGGGGCGGAATGGCCGGGGGGCTCCCCGGATCTCCTGCCGGCGAGCGATACAGTTAATTTGCAGCCGGAGCCGGAGGCTGGCCCGAGCTGATACTGCCGTGTTATTTAGAAGAGAAAGGTCAGGCTGGAGATTGAATAATCATTGACAAGAAATCCATGGGGGGGCAGAACAGCCTCCCCCTTCCCTTTCTAGCTGCCCACATTTCCATGCAACACCTCCATCTCCTAGGAGGCGGCAGAGCTGCCCTGGTTTTCCAGCTCACGCTCAGACTCTGTATTTCAATTGCAGATGGTTTTTGAACATAAAACGACTTCTTTTTCAGAAATATTTGCATTTTCTTCTTCTTTTTAAAAAAAAACTAACCCAGGAAAACACAAGACACCGCCAACCCAGAGCTGGAGCCCCAAACTCTTCCTGCTCTTTGAGGAAAACCCCACGAGTGTGTGTGTAGGATAATGGGGGGGGGGGGGGGGTGTTTCCTTTGCTTCATCCCCCCCGCAATAAAAAAAACCACTGGGTTTAATTTCAGGATCTTTTTTTTGTTGGTTTTGGGTTTTTTTTTTTTGCAACAAAAGAAACTATTTATTTGGAATATGCATTACCAGTACAAATCAGGAAACTGTAAAACCTACACCTTGTTAGTATCGTCATAGAACATAAAAGTCTCCGCTGGGATCAGAAAGACAGAGAGGCCTTTTTTTTTCTTTCTTTTTTTTTTTTTGTTGTTTTTGTGGTTTTTTTTCTTTACAGAAGCAGAAAAGCTTAAAGTTTCAAAACCAGGTCGGAACAGAGAGAGAGTCTTCTTTTTTTTGTTGTTGTTGTTTTAGGGGTTTTGTCGGGGTTTTTTTTTTGTTTGGTTTTTTTCTTTTAAATTTGGAATCCATTAGGAAGAGGGAAAAAATAAAATAAAAGATTAGATGGGAAGGAAAACAAACAAGCAAACAAAAAATAGAAAAGAAAAAGCAACATCCCAACAAAAAACCCCAGCAACATCCCAACAGAAAAAACACCCAGCAACATCCCAACAACTGGATCATCTTTACAAGGGATTAGAAAGGGTTTTGCAAGAACAAAACAAAAGCCAAAAGAAAAGAAAAAGCAAACTGACCAAACCAAGCCCTCCCCCCATCCCCAGGCAATGTCTGATTTACAGCATCTTAATTAATTATAATTATTATAATAATAACAATAAAGGTGTACAAACCCAAAAAGACTCCAGGAAACCTTGGGATTAAAAATCACAGCCCAAACCCTCAATCGTTCGATGATGTGAAAAGCTCCGCTGTGGGTATTTTTGGGGAGGGGGAGTGCAGCAGGGAAACTCTGATAGAGAAAAGGGGTGACCTTTCCTGCCACCCACCCCAACCCCCCTGCAGTCACTGCGGCTTTGGGGTGAATTTGGGGTTCACTTACAAACGTCTCACCCCAGCTGGGGGAAGCTGCCACGTCCCAGCCCTTGTCCTTCACCCATGCCAGCATCCCTGTGCAGCCAGACTGGGGCCAGGCTGGGAAACAGACCCTCCCCACCTCCACAAGGCCCACGATGGAAGTCAGGTGCTGCTGGGATTGAGGACTGGGGCCACCATCCAGACGTTTTGGGGTGGGGGAGGAACCTGCACCTGCTCACTGCCTCCAGGCACTGCTGAGCGCAAAATGGGGACAGGACTCAGCACCTGACTTGCCGTCACCCCCACCTCGGGCTGACATCCCTCTCCAGAGACACCATCCCCTTGATCAGCCCCCAAAGATCTTGTGGACTTGGGTATCAACAATAGCGGGGACAACAGAAACCCCCATCCCCCTCACCCCCCAAACCC